>SJYC01071690.1:0-13528 GCA_006408675.1 Madoqua kirkii
CTTCCTAAGGCCCACTTGGCTTCACATTCCAGGATGTCTGGTTCTGGGTGAGTGATCACACCATCACAGTTATCTGGGTCATTAATACCTTTTTAATATAGTTCTTCTGTGTATTCTTGCCACCTCTTCTTAATAGCTTTTGCTTCAGTTGGGTCCCTGCTGTTTCTATTCTTTATTGTGCCCATCTTTACATGAATGTTCCCCTGGTATCATCAATTTTCTTGAAGAGCTCTCTAGACTTTCTCATTCTATTGTTTTCCTTCCATTTCTCTGCACTGTTCATTTAAGAAGGGCTTTCTTGTCTCTTCTTGCTATTCTCCGGAACTCTCCATTCAGTTGGGTACATCTTTTCCTTTCTACTTTGCCTTTCACTTCTCTTCTTTGCTCAGCTATTTGTAAGCCCTCCTCAGACAATCACTTCGCCTTCTTGTATTTCTTTTTCTTTGGATGGTTTTGGTTATCACCTCCCGTACAATGTTACGAACCTCTGTCCATATTTCTTCAGGCACTCTGTCTACCAGATCTCATCCCTTGAATTGTTCATCACCTCCACTGTAAAACCATAAGGGATTTGACTTAGGTCATATGTGAAGGACCTAGTGATTTTCCCTACTTTCTTAATTTAAGCCTGAATTTTGCAATGAGAAGCTCATGATCTGAGTCACAGCCCGCTTCAGGTCTTGTTTTTGCAGACTGTATAACCTTCTCCATCTCCGGCTGTAAAGAATATAATCAGTCTGATTTCAACTTCTATAACAAAGAACATTCATTTTCTTCTGATACAAGAATGACTGCTTATATTCTGTAATATAAGAATCAGAAGTTGCTGACAGAACTGTTTTGATTATAGATCTTCTGATCATCATTTTCAGTTTTACTTCTTCCTCATGCACTCTGTGACTCATATGATAATTCTCTTTTGGGTTCCAATGGACAGACCGGCTCCCACCTTGGACTCCTTACACGAACTATGGGCTCCTACTTCCTTTATGTCCTTTCATCCATCAAACCACTCGTGCCCATTAATCTCCCCCAAATTTGTGGAAATCTCTTATGAATAAAAATGTCTTCTCTTCCTCGGCTTCTTTCCTCTTTCTGCTTTTTGCTTATTCGTTATCTACCGTTCTTTTATTTCAGTGAGACACGACAGCCATGTATTAAGGCATTACTCAGTCCAACATCTTCAGAATTCTATGTAAGACTGCACCTCCAGGCTTTTCTACAAATATCACCGCTACTTCTTTGTCTTCTGCTTCAGGTCCCTCAAATAGAGACTGATGTTTCTGTCATACACTATGTACTGCAGGGTGATGAGACAGTGACTCTTCTTTTTCCTAAGGACTTCTTTTAGACTACTATCCTACTTTCTTATAAAAATCCCTTGCTCCACTGAGGCGCTCACTCTCTGAATGTTGTCATTACCAAGAGACATCTAGCAACACTGAACCTTTGGCTGCTGGCTCACAATCTTCCTCTCCATGCTATTATCAAATGCGGCCACCACAAAATCTATGTCTATAAACATATCTAAACCTTTGGCTCCTTGGTGCCTCCCCTGCTTCATCACTAGTAACCCCCTCTCTGCCACCCCAGTGACCACTCCCACAGATCCACCCTTGGTTTTCTCATACAGAAACTGACTGCTTCCAAAATCACCAATACAAACGAGTATTTCCTTCTCCAAATACAAGGACCTAATTCTCCCAGCTCATTTGCTTAAGAAACCAATTATAACAAGTATGAAGAAATACGGTAATAAGCTCTTTTCTCAATTACTTACAATTACTTCCTATCTTTCTTTACTCTTTAAATCCTCTTGCCCTTCTCACTAAATCCTCACTCTCAGCTAATAACCTTGCCCTTCACATATATTCTGCATAGCACTGCTTCTCTCCTTCTCAAAACTTTTTTGTACTGGTCACATAGCCCATTTCCCACATTTTTAACCTCTTTCTCTCAACTGGCTTCCCCTTAGTATTAAAAAAAATACCCAGTATCTCAGATTTTTTTAAGTCTTCTTTAGATGCACCCTAAATAAACATATCTGCCTCTAACTTTTCCTTTTCTTATTTTTTGTTTTTATTCTATCAATTTTATATTGATAACATTCTTAAATACAGAATAATTTTTACTGATATACATACTACCATATATAAAATAGATGTACAACAAGGACCTACAGTTCTTGTAGGCTCTATGCTTCTAACTTCTGAACAGTTCTCTCAACACTCCCCAGAACTTGAGTATTTTATTTATGATATTTATGACTACTTCCCCAGAAGGCTAAGCTGCATGGGGCAAAAATCTATGTATAATTATCGCATGCTAACATTTGCTACAGAGATATTGCCTGACAGTTCTAACTCCATAAATATTTTCTGAATGGATAATAACTCAAAATTACCATTCAGAGTAGATCTGTCACTGGTTATAGAATACTAAAATCTTTAAACTGTGACTCAGTCCTGATTCAAATAATCTGCCCCTCTATTTCTTAGTATGTACTGGAGTGGGTTGCCATTTCCATCTCCAGTGCATGAAAGTGAAGAGTGAAAGTGAAGTCACTCAGTCATGTTCAACTCTTAGTGACCCCGTGGACTGTGGCCCACCAGTCTCCTCCATCCATGGGATTTTCCAGGCAAGAGTGCTGGAGTGGGGTGCCATTGCCTTCTCCGATTTCTTAGTATAGTTGTTTTGAAATCCCGATGCTTAGCTAAGTTGAATGACAGCATTAGCTCACCCATATCATTCTCTTTCCCTCCTTCCTGGGAAAGAGTGGCCCCTGAAACCATGGAGGACATGGAATTGGCTGGCAGGTAGCCAAGGTCTGCTCCTTCGCTTGCTGATCCACTCTGGCGCAACTTGGCAGAATCCTGAGGCTCAGAACTCACAGATGAGGGTGTGGACAGGTGCTTAGGGTGGCGCTGCTTCTGCAGTTCCATAGCTCTGCCAACTGAGCAGAAAGCAATGGCTAATAAATCACGTGGCAAAACAGCTTTAAAAAAGATGATGAGAAGAATTTAGAAAGAACATGGTGGGCCCTAGAAACATATAACATGAATTACATAGCGTGAGGAAGAGAGAGAGAGAGAGAGAGAGAGATAGGAAGAAAGGGAGAAAAAAAAGTAAGGAAGAAAGAAAGAGAAGGAAGGAGGTGGGAGGCAGAGAGAGAGAAAGGCAGGGGAGAGTGAAAGAGGAGGAGTAAAGGGTGGGAAATGGTAGGAGATGAGGGGGAGAGAGAAGAGGTAGAGCAAGAAGGATCATGAGAAAAGGAGCTAAGAAGACCAGCACTGGGTGGGAGCTGGGGGGAATACTGACAGACGGAAATGGACACACCACAAAGCTGTATTTCTCCATCAGAATGAACATGAAGCCCACTGCCTCTGTGAACTCTTAGCAAGCCCCTACCCCACTCCTCCCTAACACTCACAATTTCTTCATCATGATATGCCTCAGAGACCATGCAGAATAATCCCCATCCTGCCTGTTACCAGTGTTTGCATCAGTCACCAAGGGAAGCTAAAGTCACCATGAGAAGCACCCCATAGCCGTGCACATCTTCACACAGCTGTATACATCTCTAATCCTAAAATTCTTCCTTCCCTAACTCCTACAATTCTTCTTCTGAATCCTTTTAACAGATGGTTAGATTTTTCCATTCTCCTCAACCTCTTCTCTAAAGATTTCCTTCTTCTTCTCAGTGTTTCTCAACAAGGGGCACCACTGACATTTGAATGAGGATCTTCACAGGGTGGGACACTCAGGTTTGCTGGACCACAACACCTGCCCCCAACTCCAACTGTGCCAGTATCTTCAAATGCAGTGCTGCCCCATGTGAGGGCCACTGCAGGACCTAATTTCTCTCCCATAGCACCACCTCTACTTCTCCTGTAGCCCTCTCTAGGAGAGCAACTCTCCATTAGGCCCGAGGGTACAAGGACATCAGGAAATAAAGCACAATGAAGAGGTGGAGAACAGTTTAAGTATGGAGAAAATGAGTTATATATGTATAGGTGAAGTTCACGTACACTTTGTTTTATAAATTCAACAATCAGAAAGTGAATGCAACAAAATCAGAAGAGGTAAGTAAATTACGTTATGAAAGCTGATGGGATGTTCTACTGCCTTTAAACACTTATGGCAACTGAGACGTCTAACTGAACACCAGGGGTTCTGTTAGAAACGACACTGAGTACAAACAGTGCAGGTTCAGTGGAGACGCTTCTAGAGCAGCTTTCTCCAGCAACTCAGCCTAGCTGAATGAGCCTCTGACGTAGAGACGGCACGGGATGGTGGGGATGCGCATCTCAGACTTCAGCATACTTGCACTGTTGTCCTGGCGGCTTGGTCTCCTAGGGGGTCCCAGGATGCTGGTGAATCCTCTTCGCTTCCCCTTTTCTTCGCCTTCTCTATCTTTCTTCATACTTTGCTAGAATCAAGGTACAATCAAAGAGATAAGAGACACATAATTCTAATGGTCAAGTTGGAAGAAACTGGCCACATGTAAATGAAAGACACACAAAGGGCACTCATTGGAAGCTGACACACAGCACTATATACATATCAAACTCAAGACGCTTTTTCAAACCCTCCAGAGCTGACAATTTTGGAAAGTAAAAGGTATTTTTATAACACAATTACTGGGAGCTTGTTTTAAGTAACTCATTCATCTCTTGAATAATATTTGCTAAACTAATAATGTCTGAAGGCACTATGCTAAAAGATGGGGTACAACGAAAGAGGTCCTTATCTTCATCCAGCTCTACAATCTACCAACATAAACAATGATAAACATTGAGAGGAACCGTAAAAGAAAAGCATGGGGTCGAAACAAAGTGGAGGGTAGCTCTCTGTGTAAACTCCTGTTTTCACTTTTCATATCATCCAACAGTTCGTACGTCTGGATTTCTCACTGGATTTTGAGTTTCTTGAGAACAGCGACCGTATCTTATTCCTGCTGGCATGCTTAGCACTAGCTTGCTGAAAAAATAAACACTAAGAAGAAGGAAAGCCCTGCAGTCAGAAATAAGAAGCATGGTGACCTGAACACACCATTATTATTCCAGCTTTACCTTGATTTTTGGAAGGAATCCAATGCGACCTCGCTTGTGCTCCAAATTTCGAGTTCTTTCACTTTTACTCCCAAATGTTTCATGTACATGAGAATAACATATTGCATTGTCGAACTGGGGTAGAAAGGATTAAGTAAAATAAGACTTCTGGGAAGGGACAGTGGGTAAATAAAGATATCAAATGACTTCCAAAACCCCCATGGTGAAAGTCTTAGAATTTATCAAGTGAAAAATAAAGAGTTATCCATTTACTATGACCAGTAAGGATTCTACTCAGATACTATAATATTAGTCACATAAAATACAATCCACCAGAAACAGTCTGTATTTTTAAGTTAAAAGAAATAAATCTTCATTTAGGAGAGGAGAAAAGACAGTTTCTTTATTTTTTTTGGGTCCTTAAAATTCTAGGAAAAAATAGTTTCATTACCTCTTTTCTTCTTCTACAGCCTGAGCAGTCATCCTAAAAATAAAAGCATTTAAAATGAAATATTACAGTTTAATAAAAGAGTTGTTACTAAACTCAGATAACTGATCAACAAAACAGAGTCCAATCCATGGACTTCTCCAGGCAAGAATACTGCAGTGGATAGCCATTCCCTTCTCCAGGGGATCTTCCTGACCCAGGGATCAAACCCAGGTCTTCCACACTGCAGGCAGATTCTTTGCTATCTGAGGCACCAGGAAGCCCCTGTGGCACAGTAAGTGTTTTGGGATCCACTCTAACTCTGTCACCTGGAATGATATATCAGAAAAATTGTGATCCCTAAAGGATCACTTTTTCATCATCAACTTGCTATAAATGTTTTATAGCAAGAAATATTTCCAAAGCCTGTGAATTGAAGCCAGTATAAGTATTCGACCTGTTTTTGATCAGTTAGAAATTCTACAGTTACTCATTTTAGCAATACCCAGAAAAAGAAATACAAGAACGTCATCTACGATATCAGTATAAACTTCAGTATTATCACAAGGCAAATGGCTCTACATAAACAAACTGATACACCTAAATTTGTTCAAATGTACTTTACACATAATTATCATCTCAGTAGAGAGGGCGTTTCTACATGTATTTCTATTACTTACAACACTTCTTCAATTTTGGCAACAATCTGCTCTGCACATGCCCGTTCTTTCTCCAAAGTTAACCGGTCCTTGTCTCGCTCTACATCAAGTTTAGTCAGTTCACTTTCAGCCAAGGTCAGCCCCATGCTGCGCTTCTGCCTAAGGGAATAGGAGAAATTTCCTGAGGTAGCCTAGAGGGTAATTTCCTGAGTTACCTGGAGGGTACTAGCTCCCTCTGGAGATGCTTCATCGGAGTTTCCATAGTTATGAATTTCTAGCAACAGGTAAAATGTCACGGTTTTCTATGTGGGAGCTCAAGGGACAATGGAGGAAGAAAATTCTAGAGAAAGTCACTCAACAGAACACACAGCTTGAAGGACACACTTGGCACAGATAGGTACTAAGCTCAGTTCCTGCTAGCCATAAGGAAAGGGGACCATGCACTCTCAGTGCCATGCCAACCTTTTGACGCCGTAAGTTCATTAGGTTTTAGTAACAATGATAAAGACCATATGTTATGCCAAGGAATGTATAACCTTTTCCTACCTAAAAAGAAAATTAATTCAGGACAACCATATCAGCTTCTGTCGACCACAAGGCTTACCGAAAATCTTCCAAGTGCCTCTGAACTTCTGGGTGGACTCTTTCTTGCATAGTTTGGATATAATGGCGATGTAGATCCTCAGGAATAAGCTCCGGTCGTCTTTTTTCTGCATAAATACAAGAAATTACCTGATCTAAAGGCACATTCTGTACATTGTAACTGGCACTACTTGGTGTGAACTTAACATGAAGTAAGATAAAGAGATAATGTATTTTAAGTATTTTAATCTTAGAACTCACATTTCATTTACTCTTAAATGTATTATAGGCTCTTTTACTGTTGTGATTCATTTGACCTACTAGTCACTATGTAACAGATAAAACCTCTAGAGAGAGCTGAGCTACCTGTCTACAGAGATGTAATCCTCTAGTACATTGGTGCTCCAGACTTACCTAGATCTATTGATATCTCATCAGGAACAGAAACCTTCAGGTGCTAAAACAAAAATGCAAACAAAAAGTGAAACAGCACTAAGGGTCTTTCAGGATCCATATCAGTACTTACTTAAAATGAAGAGAAAAAACTTGAATACCTATAAGTATATTCATGCATAAGTTCATTTTTGGGGTACCACCCATCTAAATTTCCCAGCTTTGGAGTATTCTATGGTTTGAACTTGAAAATAAGCCCATTCCCCAAGGATCATGTTATAAAGGAAATACCTACAATCTGTTTTACTAGATGACTGAATCCTTTTGTGCCTTATTTATTTCTGTTGGCTTTAGCTTTCTAGAATGAAGGAATATTGGTTTGGGCTTTTGAGAATCACTGGTTAAGATAATCAGTCACACACTGCTTGAATCAATATAGGTAAAAACCTAAACTATATGTAGATTACCATATGAAAAACTTACTCATGTATAATAATTTTATTCACTATATTTGAGACACTGACACTGAAGACCATGATATTCCCAATCATACTGGTATAAAAAGCTAAAGAATCCTCATAAGAAGTCATGCTCCCAACGAGAAAGGGCTGGATATCAATACTGAAGCTCTGGAGTCTTAAATCTCTAGGTCTTACATCTGCAGTTTTTACTATTGAAATAAGATGACTGTGTCATAATTAACTTCTTCTTAGCTATGTTTTTTTCACATGACAACTGCAGTTTGTGATCCCATTACCAGATAATTT
This sequence comes from Madoqua kirkii, assembly GCA_006408675.1. NCBI lineage: Eukaryota > Metazoa > Chordata > Mammalia > Artiodactyla > Bovidae > Madoqua > Madoqua kirkii. Next base: position 7,880 of record SJYC01071690.1, read on the forward strand.
TCTCCTGTTAATTTGGGAAATGTCTCAGAAAAAATTATTTTGCATTTGGAGAAAGCATATTATCTTCTTCAAATTTACTCTGTATTATACACCCACTTAAGTCATATCCTTCCAGAATTTAGAAAAAAATTAATGTAAGATCTGAAGTTTTACATCTGAAAGTAAGTCACTGCTAAAAATTAAGAGAGCTCTAATATTTATTTGAAGAGCAGTTGAATGGATTTCAAAGCTTTCTCTTTATCTGAAGTTGCCATAAAGTAGCTCAAGCCAACTTTCCAGAAGTACTTCTAGCACAAATGCAAGAAAGTATATATATGTTCATTTTTGTATGTGTGGATTTATATGAAATAATACCACCTGTGGCATAAAAGAATAATTACAAAATTAATCTAGCAGGGTTCTTACACTTTGATGTTAATAAGCTTATATAGACCATGAGCAACAAAATATAAGAAATCACCTGATCTAAAGGCACATTCTGTGTCTTAGCATGGAATGCTCTTATGAAATGTCAAGTTCATATAAACTTCAGTATATTGACATTTCTTCATTGAAGAAAATCATCTTAATAAACATAATGTGTAATATTTTTAAACAATGGCATTATAATCAGAACCCTAACTAATCCACTCAGCAACTATCTTAGTGACCACTCTGTCAGGATCTATTCACTTTTGGGGAAATAGCAGTGAAAAAACAGAACAAAAGACATCTGCCCTAATGGAGCTTACATTCAGGGCACAAGAGCGGGAATATAGACAGATAAAATAAAGAAAAAAATATAAACTCTGTGGACAAAAATAACACAGGAAAGGTGACAGAAAGCAAGGGGGATGAAATTTTAAGTAAACTGGTCAGGGAAGGGCTCACTGACAAGGTATTGAAAAGGGAACTCCCTGGGTCAGTAGGTGCTCAATATGCTACTGGAGATCAGCGGAGAAATAATTCCAGAAAGAATGAAGGGATGGAGCCAAAGAAAAAATAATACACAGCTATGGATGTGACTGGTGATAGAAGCAAGGTTGGATGCTGTAAAGAACAATATTGCATAGGAACCTGGAAAGTCAGGTCCATGAATCAAGGCAAATTGGAAGTGGTCAAACAGGAGATGGCAAGGGTGAATGTCAACATTCTAGAAATCAGCGAACTAAGATGGACTGGAATGGGTGAATTTAACTCAGATGACCATTATATTTACTACTGTGGCCAGGAATCCCTTTGAAGAAATGGACTAGCCATCATAGTCAACAAGAGTCCAAAATGCAGTACTTGGATGCAATCTCAAAAACGACAGAATGATCTCTGTTTGTTTCCAAGGCAAACCATTCAGTATCACAGTTATCCAAGTCTATGCCCCAACCAGTAATGCTGAAGAAGTTGAAGTCGAACAGTTCTATGAAGATCTATAAGACCTTTTAGAACTAACACCCAAAAAAGATGTCCTTTTCATTATAGGGGACTGGAATGCAAAAGTACGAAGTCAAGAAACACCTGGAGTAACAGGCAAATTTGGCCTTGGAGTAAGGAATGAAGCAGGGCAAACGCTAACAGACTTTTGCCAAGAGAACGCACTGATCATAACAAACACTCTCTTTCAGCAACACAAGAGAAGACTCTACACATGGACATCACCAGATGGTCAACACCGAAATCAGATTGATTATACTCTTTTCAGCCAAAGATGGAGAAGCTCTGTACAGTCAGCAAAAACAAGACTGGGAGCTGACTGTGGCTCAGATCATGAACTCCTTATTGCCAAATTCAGACTTAAATTGAAGAAAGTGGGGAAATCACTAGACCATTCAGGTATGACCTAAATCAAATCCCTTATGACTAACAGTGGAAGTGAGAAATAGATTTAAGGGCCTAGATCTGATAGACAGAGTGCTTGATGAACTATGGGTGGAGGTTCGTGACACTGTACAGGAGACAAGGATCAAGACCATCCTCATGGAAAAGAAATGCAAAAAAGCAAAATGGCTGTCTGGGGAGGCCTTACAAATAGCTGTGAAAAGAAGAAAAGTGAAGAGCAAAGGAGAAAAAGATAAGATATAAGCATCTGAATGCAGAGATCCAAAGAATAGCAAGGAAAGGTAAGAAAACCTTTCTCAGCGATCAACTGCAAAGTAATAGAGGAAAACAACAGAATGGGAAAGACTAGAGATCTCTTCAAGAAAATCAGAGATACCAAGGGAACATTTCAAGCAAAGATGGGCTCGATAAAGGACGGAAATGGTATGGACCTCACAGAAGCAGAAGATATTAAGAGGTGGCAAGAATACACAGAAGAACTGTACAAAAAAGAGTTTCACAACCCAGATAATGAAGATGGTGTGATCACTCACCTAGAGCCAGACATCCTGGAATGTGAAGTCAAGTGGGCCTTAGGAAGCATCACTACAAACAAAGCTAGTGGAGGTGATGGAATTCTAGTTGAGCTATTTCAAATCCTGAAAGATGATGTTGTGAAAGTGCTCCACTCAATATGCCAGCAAATTTGGAAAACTCAGCAGTGGCCATAGGACTGGAAAAGGTCCGTTTTCATTCCAATCCCAAAGAAAGGCAATGCCAAAGAATGCTCAAATATATATATATATAAAATATCTGTTATAGCTGTACTTATCTCTGTTTCATGGAGCCAAGTGCATTTGCAGAGAAAAGTGGAAGGATGTGACAAGGTAATTAAAAGTTTAGACTAGCTTGACTGTGGAGAAGGAGAAGAGGGTACCATAATTCCAGGTATTTCAAAGACTGATCAACTTATAGTGGGAATGATGAGTTTGTAATAGTATAGACCACACAGTTTTGTTCTTTTCTGTTTGTGTCCATGTTTGTTTTCCTTTGCACTGTTTGGCAACCTTTGTAGCAAATAAAAGATGGAAATGTGTGTTGATACAATGTTTGGTGCTTGTGTTAATGGTGAAATGAAGAGCAGAAGGAGTCAGTATGTTGAAAGTATTACTAAAAATCTATAGTGAACATGTGTGAGATCTGGGCTATAGAAAAGCCTGTGAAGATAGACTACTATATTGGAACAAAGGGTAAAATAAATTTCTATAGTAGGGCTATGTAGTCAAACTCACTGTAAAGACAGAAATGTTCTATAATCTGTGTGTTCAATATAATACAGTACACTAATTACATGTGACTGTTGAACATTTGAGATGTAGCTGGAGTAAAAGAGGAATGGATTTTTTTTCCCATTTTTTTTATTGTGGTAAACAACATAAAATGTACAATCATTACCAGTTTTAGTTCAATAGCATGAAGTATATTTATATTGTAAAGCTATCCATCTTGCAGAACTGAAACTGCATTGACTAAAAAATAGCTTCCCTTTATCCCTTCCCAGGTCCCCAGCCCCTGGTAGCAACTATTGTTAGAGTCATACAGTATTGGTCCTTTTGTAACTAGCTTACCTCACCAAGCATCATCTACTTAACAATATCCTAACTGTGGTATATGATGAGATTTCCTTATTTTTAGGGTTTCATGGTATTCTGTTGTAAATATCTATCCTACTTTGTATATTCATTTGTCTGTCAGTGGACATTTGGATTGCTTCCACCTCTTGACCATTGTAAATTATGCTACTGTAAACATGTTTCAATTAATGCTTCAAGATCCTGCTTTCCACTCATTTGGATGTACACCCAGAAGTGGGGTTGCTGGATTTTATGAGTAATTAATTCTATTTGTAATTTAAGTTATTCTGTTATTTAAAATTTTTAATTTCCTTTGCTGTTGACTATCCCAGTTCACATATCACATTTCTGCCAAAATTTCTTATTTTCTCTGTTTTTTTGAAGTGGTAGGCATATTAATGATTGTGAGGTGATAACTCAATGTGATTTTAATTTACATTTCTCTCATGAACGTCTTTTCATATACTTTTTAGCCATTTGTATACAGTCTTCGGAGAAAGGTCTAAGTCTTTTCTCTGTTTTGTAAATTGGGTTATTTGATTTTTGTTTTTGAGTTGTAATTCTTCATATAGTCTGGATATTAATCTCTTATCAGATCTGTGATTTGCATGCATTTTTTTCTCCTAGATTTTTACCTGTTTGTATCCATTGATGAACAAAATGTTTAAGTTTGATGTAATAATATATGTATATCTTATCACTTCTGCTTATGCTATCATATCCAAAAAATTATTGCTAAATCCCAATGTCACAAAGTTTTTTGCTGTTTTCTTCTGGGAATCTTATAGCATTGGGTTTTATGTTTAGATCTTTAATCCATTTAGACTTAATTTTTGTATACAGTGTAAGAACCTGATGTTATATTTTAGCATGTGGGTATTCAGTTTTCCCATTGCAGTTAGTTGGAGACTGCCCTTTCCCCACTGAGTGGCCTTGGCACCCTTGTTGAAGATCATTTGCATATATTCTCAAGAGTATATTTCAGGACCTTCTATTTTATTCCTTGGTCTATATGTCTTTCTTAAAGTCAGTACAGAATTTTGATTACTATAACTTTGCAATATGCATTGAAATCAGGACTTGTTAGTTCTTCAAGTTTGCTTTTTTTTTTTTTCAAGAATTTTTTGGCCATTTGTGTTCTCTTGAGTTCCCATATGATTTTTAGGATGATTCCTTTCTATGTTTGCAAAATGTACAATTGGGATTTTGATAGGGATTGCATTGAATACATAGATCACCTTAGGTCATATTGGCATCATAACAGTTAAGTCTTCCAATCCCAGAGATGTCTTTCATTTATTTGGGTCTTTTTTTTTTTTTTTTTTTTACTCTAAGAAACATTTTGTATCCTCAGTGCAAATATTTTATCTTTGGTCAAATTTATTTCTAAGTATGTTATTCTTTTGATGGTATTTTGAATGGAATTGTTTTCTTAATTTCTTTTTTCTATTTATTGTCAGTGTTGAGAAACACAACTGAGTTTTGCTTGTAATTTTGTATTCTGCAACTCTGCTAAATTTGTTTATTACTTCTAACAGCTATTTATTGTGTAACCTTTAGGGTTTCCTACCAGCAAATTTGGAAAACTCAGCAGTGGCCACAGGACTGGAAAAGGTCAGTTTTCATTCCAATTCCAAAGAAAGGCAATGCCAAAGAATGCTCAAACTACTGCACAATTGTACTCATCTCACATGCTAGTAAAGTAATGCTCAAAATTCTCCAAGCCAGGCTTCAGCAATACGTGAACCGTGAACTTCCTAATGTTCATGCTGGTTTTAGAAAAGCAGAGGAACCAGAGACCAAATTGCCAACATCCGCTGGATCATGGAAAAAGCAAGAGAGTTCCAGAAAAACATCTACTTCTGCTTTACTGACTATACCAAAGCCTTTGACTGTGTGGATCACAATAAACTGTGGAAAATTCTGAAAGAGATGGGAATACCAGACCACCTGACCTGCCTCTTGAGAAATCTGTATGCAGGTCAGGAAGCAACAGTTAGAACTGGACATGGAACAACAGACTGGTTCCAAATAGGAAAAGGAGTACATCAAGGCTGTATAATGTCACCCTGCTTATTTAACTTATATGCAGAGTACATCATGACAAACGCTGGAGTGGAAGAAACACAAGCTGGAATCAAGATTGTCGGGAGAAATATCAATAACCTCAGATATGCAGATGATACCACCCTTATGGCAGAAAGTGAAGAGGAGCTAAAGGGCC
>SJYC01071691.1:0-13098 GCA_006408675.1 Madoqua kirkii
TTATGGCAGAAAGTTAAGAGGAACTAAAAAGCCTCTTGATGAAAGTCAAAGAGGAGAGTGAAACAGTTGGCCTAAAGCTCAACATTCAGAAAACAACGATCATGGGATCTGGTCCCATCACTTCATGGGAAATAGATGGGCAAACAGTGGAAACAGTGTCAGACTTTATTTTTGGGGGCTCCAAAATCACTGCAGATGGTGACTGCAGCCATGAAATTAAAAGGCGATTACTCCTTGGAAGGAAAGTTATGACCAGCCTAGATAGCATATTGAAAAGCAGAGATATTACTTTGCCAACAAAGGTCCATCTAGTCAAGGCTATGGTTTTTCCAATGGTCATGGATGGATGTGAGAGTTGGACTGTGAAGAAAGCTGAGCGCCGAAGAATTGATAGTCGTGAACTGTGGTGTTGGAGAAGACTCTTGAGAGTCCCTTGGACTGCAAGGAGATCCAACCAGTCCATCCTAAAGGAGATCAGTCCTGGGTCTTCATTGGAAGGACTGATGCTAATGTTGAAACTCCAATACTTTGGCCACCTCATGTGAAGAGTTGACTCACTGGAAAGGACCTTGATGCTGGGAGGGATTGGAGGCAGGAGGAGAAGGGGACAACAGAGGATGAGATGGCTGAATGGCATCACCGACTTGATAGACATTATTTTGAGTGAACTCCAGGAGTTAGTGATGGTTAGGGAGGCCTGGCGTTCTGTGATTCATGAGGTCGCAAAGAGTTGGACATGACTGAGCGACTGAACGGAACTGAACTGAGATGTAGAGGCAGCTTTGTAATAAAATACAAAGAATATAGGGCAAGTGCTGGAGGAAGAGGGGGAGCCAAAATGTTTCTGTGTGAGTTTGTTTAAGATGGGAGAAATAACCATGTCTGCACACTAACAGGACTGATTCAGTGGAAAACAAAAGAACTGATGTTGCAGGAGAGAAAGGGCACGTTTGCTAGAGTAGCGCCTTTGAGTAGATATAAGAAAACACGACCTGGATAAACAGGGGAAGTGGTGGCCTTGAACTAAAAGTAAAAAAATTCCTACATATCATCAGGACAGAGGGTCAAGCATAAGGTATGACAGAGGTAGGGTGATACCTTTGGTAGAAGTTATCTTCTGTATGCTTTAAATTTCTCAAAAAAACAGCAAGGTCTCAGTTGAGAAAAGAACAGGAGAGGAATAGATGGAGAGTTTAAAAGAGAGAAAGTGTGAAAGTCAACTAAGAGAGGTGCAAATATGAAAGGACTAGAGACATGCAGCATGATTATCAGAGACGTATTAAGGGCTGTACTTATCCTAGAGCAAGGCTAATAATAAAACGCTTTAGTTTAGAAACCTCATTAAGATTTCTATTGGTAAAATAAAACACTACTATTATCTACCATCATGTATATGAGTAAGATCTTTTTCAGCCCTTTTTAGTTAAACTGGGCCTCCAAACTTCAAAGAGGCCAACCAGAGTCCAATTATACAAGTACGAACCTTTGGATCTTAATATATATGTATATTTATGTATACACATATATACTGTATCCTCTTTTTCATTCCCTTATCCTAAATATGCATATATATAAACCTATATATATATCCCTTAAAACCTATTTTGAAAATTTATATGCCTATAACTAACTTAGAAATGATAAAAAAAAATAATGGTCATGAGTAATCAATAACTGAGATATAATACAGACATCAGAAAGCACAATAAAGTCCAAAAACATGGGAGGGAAGACCGGAAGTAAGAGGCCAATAATTCAGTGTACTGAAGCAAAGACAGTAATGTTAACTTGGTAACTTACGGCAGATCGATCCAGGAAGAACTGATGGAACTCAAGGAAGACACGACGGGTCTCCTTGGAATTGGTCTGTTTATATAGGTCTGAATAGAGATAACAGAGCTGTAGTAGAGAAAGAAATGGGGAAGACATCATGAAAAATGTAATCTGCTAGATCCTCGTTGAGTAGAAATGTCTGAAACAAGTAGGTCACCATGAACAATGTAGTTATTACCATATGACCAAGCCTTTAAAAATTAAATTAGTAACATTTTACTCATCTTTCATATCTAATTTAGAAAACTGACAGATGTCTATCTACCCATCTTGCTGAAATTGAAAAGTTTCATGGTATTTGGATCAATTAAGAACTCTAAAGTGGCTAAATCATGAAAAACGTACCAATGTTGCAGGGTCAAACTGGGAAACTACATGGTGTAAGAAGACAGCCAAGTGAGCAGGGCGAGATTTTAGCAGTTCAATGCTCTGAAAACAGCTGCACTGCCCATTGATCTAGAAAAATAAATAAATAGACATCAGTAATACCAACACATAAATGCAAAATGTCATGTCAGCTCAGTTAAATATGACTATCCCAATTGCACTTTGACCTTTCCTAAAAAATTCAAGGTTTAAAAAAACTTCACTAGAATTTATTATAAGCAACATAGGCTATGGAATCTCTTCCTCTGAAAATAATCTCTTGGGAACAGGTTGGAAGAAAGACCATCCTGGGAGAATGCAAGTCCAGAATATAATTATCAAAGAGCTCACACAAATCAGTACATGAAAAAAATAGGTTAATAACACTTCTAAAAATGTAAAGGGAGGCTTTTTGCCTAATAACAAAATAGGTGTCTTCCTTTTAGGCTAATCATAGAGATGGTGGTAGGAAATGGAGTTGTGTGATTTTAAATAAAACAACCCCTAGAATACCTGTATGTTTCCAAACTGCAATGAACACAGAAAGCACCAAGAGTTGACCTTAACCTAGAATCATGTAAATTAATCTAAACAAGTAACACCCATTCTGCACAATCTCTTTCAGAAAATATAAGAGGACTAAGACTTCTCAACTCAGATCTAAGAGCTCAGCATCAACCAACTATCAAAACCAAAGATACTATAAAAAAAAGAAAACTACAGACTAGTATCCCCAATAAACACACACAAAAATCCTCAGCAAAATAATAGGATTGAATCCAACAATATTGGAAAAAGGAAAATAAATTATGACCAACTGGGGTTTCTCCCAGGAATGAAACAAGAATAGCTGTTTCAAAATGCTAATGACATCAATTAATGTAATTTACCATTATAGTTACATGTAAATTACATTAACGTAATGTAAATTTAATAACAACATACGATGATCTCAGTCATTCAACAAAATTCAACATCTATTCATGATAAAACTCCTATAAACTAAAAATAGAAGGAAACTTCCTCAATTAAAAAAAAGTATCTATAAAAACCTATGGCTAGCATCATATTAATAACAAATGACTGAATGCATTCTTCCTAAGATTGAGAACAAGGCCAGGAAGGCCAGGATGCCCTGTCTCACTACAGTGATTCAGCCTTACACTGGAAATCCTAACTAGTGCAATAAAGGTAATAACAAGAAATAAAAGATAAACACTGGGAAACAAGGAAATAAAAATTGTCACAGTTATTTACATAGAAAAATCTTAAGAAGTTATTTTAAAAACCTCTCATGTGAGCTTACTAACAAGGACAAGAATAAAGCCAATCACATTCCTATATACCATCAATAAACAACAACAATTTGAAAAAATTTTTTTAATTTATAAGAACATTTCCCTTCTCCAAAGATAAAATACTTAGGTAATAATCAATGACTTCATAACAGCTTCAAGAGCAAGGCCATTTCTATTGGTCAAAGCTAAAATAAACAATTAACCCAAGCAATTAAACAATTAATCTTAGTTCTAAGACTTGAGCTTCAAATCCTTATAAATATAATTTCAATCTCCAGAAACTACTCATTTTTACAATAAATCAAACATCTTAGAAAATTAATAATTTGTTTTTTATTAAGAAAAAGTCATCACCTGTTCATGTTCACTACCAAAGTCATCGTCCTCGGCTCCAATAATATGAGGTGCCACACGGGTAGAGGGACTCCCAACAAGTGATTGAGTGTCCTGGAAACATTCATAGAGAAGGAACAGAAAAATCGCCTGGTGGTCAATTTCAGAGACAGAACAAAGCCAAACTATCAAAAAGACATGGTTCACTAAACTGACTGGATTTCTTTTCCTTCTCTTTAGGTACTTTATTTTCAAAGTGGTTCTCAAATTTTCCAGTATTGATTGTTTCTTGGTCAGGGGGAGAGGGAGAAAACATTTCCCCTAGAAATAATAAACACCCTCTGTTTATACACCCTTGTTTACCTGGTTCTAATCCCTCTCTGTAGGCCTATTTATTGTTTCATATATATCTAGACCTTGGTGCAGAAAGAAATTACACAAACAGTTACAATTTTGAACAGTGAATGAAGGCAACAGGACAAAGGAAAAATGGCACTGCTGACGTTTTGGGCCAGACGATTCTTCACTGTGGGGGCTGTCCTATGCACTGTAGGGTACGGAGCAGCATACTTGGCCCCTGCCCACCCACCAGATGCCAGGAGCAGCTTCCCAGTTATGACAATCAAAAATGTTTCCAGACCTTGCCAAATGCGCCGAGGGACAAAATCATTTCTGGTTGAAAATCACTGGCATAATGCAATAAAATGTTCAAGTAATCACACAAACACTGCTATAGAAACGATGGTAACAAGATTATAAAAATAAATTGTAGGCTGGCAGCCCTCACTCCTATGCAATAGATCATCCATGTGCCAATTCACTTACACATTTGGATTCAGCATGAAAAGGGGAGTGTTGGAACATTAGTGTATAATGCAAAAAGTATGGGATATTTAAATACCACAGACACAGAAATGAAAGACCATATAGTACTAGGAGAAATAGTAAATTTAGAGCAAATATGAAAAAAAATGAGTTTGGCCCAAACCTGATAGTGGTTGAATGCTGTAAGATCTGGGGTTAAGCAAAGGGAGTGAGGCTATAGTGACATGGGATATATCTGCACAGCAGTTACAGCTCAAACTATGTACATGGACCCACAAGCTATAAATTAAGTGACTAATAAACACATAGCTGCAGTTTTTCTTCATTAAGTGTGTTGCAACTCTTAAGTATTTGCATTGCCTAAACTTGATTCTGCCTTTCTGTACTCTTGCTTTTAAAACCACAAGGCTTTTAATATTTTTTTAAAAAATCAAGTGAAGCAGAAATTTTGTTTAGAGTATTAGTGAGACAACTTTTCATTTTACAGCAGACTTGAGGTTTCTGATTTTTCAACAGTCCTTATGTTGCTAATAATAGATGAATTATAATATGCTATTAAATCTTTTACTATAAAATGTATTTTATACAGTCCTAATCTTAAAAAATAAAGTCAGAATGCTGAAAATATTCAGTTAGGGATTTACAAGATCTAGCAACTCCATTTCTGATTATGTAATCAAAAGAACTGAAGGAAGAACTTAAATGGGTATTTATTTATACAGCCATGTTCAGAGTAGCATTATCCATGACAGCCAGAAGGTGGAAACAACCCAAGTGTTCACTGATGAATGAATAGATAAACCAAATGTGGTATACACAAACAATGGATTATTATTCAGCCTTAAAAAGGAAGGAAATTCTGCTACACGCTAACTCGCTGATCAAACTTGAAGACATTATGCTCAGTGAAATAAGCTGGCCACGAAAGGACAAATATTATATATTCTACTTATTATGTGGTTCCTGGTCAGATTCGAAGGGACAGAAAGTAGAATGGTGTTTGAAAAATAATGGAAGTTAGTGTTTACTGGACACCAAGTTTCAGCTGGGGAAGGTGAAAAAGTTTTAGAGATAGATGTGCTGATGGTTGCATAATGATGTGAATCTAACTTAATGACAAAATGAACTTAAAAATGGTTAAATTTTATATTTTATTTGTTTTTTACTATAAAAAATTTTAACCACATAATAATACTAACTATGGAGCAGCTATTTTCCAATCTTTATTAAATTCCTTTAATAAGTTTAAGCTTTTTCTCCAAATTAAAAAAAAAAACATACACACACATCAGTTATGTCTATCATGTAAGTATAAGGAAAGTCACTATCATTTCATTGAATCCATACTCACAGTGTCCTGAATTGCTTCACTTTTCTCTGGGTTTTCCTCTAGATAAATCCTCTCTTTCAAGCCACTCTTAGGACTCTAATGAAAATTAAAAAAAAAAAAAAAAATGACGTGTTCATTTCAACAGGCCCACCAAAGCAGATAAGAAAAGGCAACGCAAAAGAATAATGTTCTGAATGTCACATTTGTGTTTAAAACTATTAAATATCTTTCATATAATACTTGGCTCTGCTACTTTTTATCTGACTTTGGTAAGTCACTTATTCATTAGGCTTTTAAGTCTTATGTTAATAAAATAATTTTATCTTCAGGCTTGAGGGTTAATTACTATCAAATAATTCTAATCAGATATATTACACATTTCAAGCTCATTAAGTCAAAATTAAACTCTACTTCCTCTAAATCCCTCTGTCCCAAACTATTCTTTCTATCCAAGTTAAAAGCATTTTAGCCTATTTATATGAAGGAAAATGAGCTTCTATTTTTCTGTTACTACCTTATGTAAACTGATTTATGGATTCTTATAAAATTTACATGGTATGTTTGGGATGACCTAATGTAAAATACACACTATATGATACACAAAGCTTCAATTCTGGCAGATGAGGAACACTCCAAGCAATGGGAGCCATTCTTTAGAGCAGGTGAAAATGAGATGCAAGAGATTTTTGTGTGAATGCCTATACAGAAGATACATGCTATCTTTATATATAATGTGTATAAGAGAAAACAGTAATTTCAAATATAAGCCCCACCTGGGAGAAATGGATGACTCTAGGTTCAGAGGTAGGACAGAGCAAACTAGAATAATCTTATCACTCCAAAAAGAAAGAAACCTATGTTACTGGGGAGTCATGTCAAAAGAACACAGAAGACAACTTGAGAAGGAGTGCACTAGTCCCCTCAAAAGGGACAATTTAATAAGTATCAAAAAGAAAAATGTCTGTAATGGACTGAAATGCAGTAAGAAACAGGTTAAAAATCTATGAATTCAAAATATTACACATCTACACACATGTGTGCAAAGATCCCGACATTTAGTGACCTTCAGAGTATGTCAGGGCACCAATTCTTCTGAAAACAGATACATAAGGGAAAATAATCAAATATTTATCCTGAGTTTCCCGTATAAGCTGTATTTTATAGCAACTTAAAAGCCAGAAGGGAAAATTCTTTATAAAATAATTCCATTTAATGAATACAGGAAGAATGAGAAAATTATATCATTTTGAAATCTCTTATTAAATAATGGATGCAAGTATTTTTGCTATCAATGGAAGTAAAAACAGCAGATAAAAACTTAGTGGAGAAATTTATAAGGAAGGAATTATGCTGATTTAATCTGCATACCTTATACAAACTTAACAATTATAGAAAGACAACCAGACATTCTCCTCCTAATGTGATGTAACAGGATATACACAGTACCACCCATGAATTGTTCTTGGCAAACAACAACTCTCAATCCTTAATCTTTTCAAGACTCTAGATCTTACTATCAATTTTCAGGAAATAGATACCAGAGGAACATGTTTAACACCTCCATGAAATACAATTAGAATGTGGATAGTTCTATTGGACATATGACCTAGTTTAACAACAAAAAAATAGTAAGAAAAAAAAAAAAAGGAGGGAACTATCATAAATTAAGAGATTTATCAACCAAAGACTGAAGCTGTTGACTGGATCCTGACTCAAATAAACCTTCTGTAAAAAGATTAACTATAAGACTATTAGGCTAATCACATTGTATATTCAGTTCAGTTGCTCAGTCGTGTGCGACCCCATGAATCTCAGCACGCCAGGCCTCCCTATCCATCACCAACTCCCGGAGTTCACTCAGATTCACATCCATCAAGTCAGTGATGCCATCCAGCCATCTCATCCTCTGCTGTTCCCTTCTCCTCCTGCCCCCAATCCCTCCCAGCATCAGAGTCTTTTCCCATAAGTCAACTCTTCGCATGAGGTGGCCAAAGTACTGGAATTTCAGCTTTAGCATCAGTCCTTCCAAAGAAACCCCAGGGCTGATCTCCCTCAGAATGGACTGGTTGAATCTCCTTGCAGGCCAAGGGACTCTCAAGAGTCTTCCCCAATACCACAGTTCAAAAGCACCAATTCTTCAGCCCTCAGCCTTCTTCACAGTCCAACTCTCACATCCATACATGACTACTGGAAAAACCATAGCCTTGACTAGATGGACCTTAGTTGGCAAAGTAATGTCTCTGCTTTTGAATATGCTATCTAGGTTGATCATAACTTTTCTTCCAAGGAGAAAATATTAATGAAGATTTGATAACGCTACTATGGCTCTAACTTTTTAAGTCTTTTTCCTCCCAAAGATGCATGTTAATGAAACAATATCTTGGATTTACTTTAAAGTATCCAGTATATGGAGAGTATGAGGAATGAAGGAATACAGACAAAAGTAAGTTTAAGCACCTGTTGATGACTCTGAGGTGGGTGATTAGGTACATGTGGGAGTTTACTATCTTAGTCTGTTTTTGAGTAAGTTTGGAATTTTTCAAAATAACTTATTTTAAAAATTGTGTATTTATTTTTTGCTGCATTAGGTCTTTGTTGCTGCTTGTGGGCTTTCTTTAGTTGTGTGTGGGGGCTTCTCTCTAACTGAGGTGAGCAGGCTTCTCACTGCGGTGGCTTCTCCTGTTGTGAAGCTTGGGCTCTAGGCACACAGGCGTCAGCAGCTGTGGTGTGTGGGCTCAGTAGCTGTGGCACGCGGGCTCTAGAGTATGGGCTCAGTAGTTGTGGCACATGGGTTTAACTGCCTTGCAGCATGTAGGATCCCAGTTCCTGGACCAGGGATGAAACCTGTGTCCCTTGCATTGGCAGGTGGATTCTTAACCACTGGATCACCAGAGAAATTCCTCAAAGTAACTTTTAAGTTAAACGTCAGCTGCAAAAGGAAAATCAAAGAGGCAAATGCTCTAAGTTTTAGATGATAATTTGTAATCAAAGGAAATCAGTCCTGAATATTCACTGGAAGGACTGATGCTGAAGCTCAAGCTCCAATACTTTGGCCACCTGGTATGAAGAACTAACTTATTAGAAAAGGACCTGATGCTGGGAAAGATTGAAGGCAGGAAGATAAGAGGACGACAGAGGATGAGATGGCTGGATGGCATGACAACTTGATGGACAGGAGTTTGAGCAAACTCTGGGAGTTGATGATGGACAGGGGAGCCTGACATGCTGCAGTCCATGGGGTCGCAGAGTCAGACATGACTGAACTGAACTGAGCTTCTCTTATAAGAAGTACATCCATGGGCATGTGAGTATTCTTTAAAGCCTTCTCTGAGGTGAGCAAGAGCTGGGAATTTCACAATGTTAATGATATCACAAACACAGTAAGGAGATTATTTTATAAGAAGGAGCAGAAAATGGAAAAAATGTAAGGCATTGATTGGTTCCTACAATCTTAATACAGTACAACTGAAACAAACATTGAAATCCATAAGCTAAAAGCAGCAAATCTCTAGCTTCAAAAAGACACCTGTAGGAATGACATGAGTTTGTTATGTGCTCAGTGAATAGTATTCACTGTATTGTCTCTGATGTGGATTCCCACAACATCCACTTATTTGGCCTCAATTGCCTCATCTATAAAATGGTAACATTTGTTTTTTTAAGACTACTATGAGAGTTAAAAAGAGTAACTGTAAAGCATTAGGTACAACTACTGTCACAAAATAGGTATTCAATAAATGGTGACAATTTATCAGCCATTTAACACACAGTTGTCAAGTTCCTCTTAGGCCAAGCAGTCTTCTTTTCTTACTGATCTCCCTGTCTATTTACTTCAGTTCATTTGACACGGACATGTTTCTGGCTGTGCCTCTCTTCTGCATGCAAGATACAGCCCAAACTCGACTCATTCACCTTGTTCAAAGACCAATTAAACACCAGACACATGTCGAACAGTCTGAATTCACTGGAATGCCTGTTTCTACACTTGCCAGTTCACTCTGTATTTCATAAAGTGGTATTTCTAGCCACAGATTTTATGGCTAACATTTCTGTAAATAAGATAAAATTCAAGTTTTTCATTTCATCTTTTTTCTGAATTCCTACAATCTCACTGTCTTCGTAGATACAAAGTCAAATATGGTGGGTGGGTTGCTTTGAGAGCAAGTTTAGAGACATCTAAACTTAGAAACATCCACCACTACAAACATCTAATGGGAGAGAGAAGCCGTGAAAGGAGAGGAGATGCGGCACTGAACCCAACAGAAGCGACATGCGGGCTCCCAGCAGCAGCACTGCTGGAGCAGGCTGTAACTGCAACTCAAGACTGCCTCTAAGATCAGCCCCAGCCACTTTACCTATTAATATAATCCTAGTACACCTGTACAGTTTTCACTGCTCTCCCAAAATGTAATGCATTTCAGACCTTGGAGCCTTCGAGTGCTGGTCTTTTGAAATTAGGTAGAGGCAATCACTTACTAGTCGAGTAAGTTTGGCAAGTTAGCTAACTCGCTTTGGCCTCAGTTTTTTCTTTTGTTTAAGTAATAACAATAGTACTACTTCATCAGGCTGTTCTGAGATTTAACTAAGATAAAAAAAATGTATAACACCTATTACAGCTGATGGTATTAATACATATGCTCAATAAATGTAAGCTACTATAATTCTTTTCTTGAGGCAAAATTGAAATCTTTCATCAAGACAATTAGCCTATCTAATCATAAAACTCCTATTAATATCTTTCAAAATAAAAATATCCTCAAATGTTCCTTGCACAAGGAACTGAGTCACTAGGCCTAAGCATCAAGATACCCTAAATGATGGTGGCTTAGACTAGTAGCTTTCAATTTTTTTTTTACAACCTCCACTAAGAGAAATTTTACATTATTAACCAACGTGTGCACACACACACATACACACATACACAGCTATTCATGTGTACAAATGCACACACTGTGTGCACGTGTGTATACAACAAGAGTCACACCTCCTCTACACGCAAAGCACTCTTATTTCCTATTCTATTCTTTTAAAAAAAAAAAATACTGGCCCCAACCCACTAAATTGATTTTATGACCCACTTTGAAAAAAAACACTGACTTACAGATTATTTTCTTCATCACTTTTAAGAAGGGTGATCTATTTTGAAGTAATTATTCCTATTACTGCATACTACTTACAAAGTATTGCTGAGTATATAACACTGAACTTAGCTTTTAAGTATTCATATAACTGTGACACTACATCATATTCAGCTTAAAATACTTTATCATCTTAACAACTATCCATGTTCATCTGGCAATTTTGGGGTTAATCAAGAAAGCATTACTAAACATGGGCTATTAAATGAAGTCTAAGAGGACTAAGGCTTTTCCTCTTTGAAATGGCAAAGTGCCCCATGATTCAAGACTGAGTCACTCTGACCACAAATGGAATATTAACATGCTCTTAAAGATATCAACAGTTGGCCTCTTGGTTCAGTAAGAAAGCACCGGCATTATTAACTTCTCTACCCACAAACAAGACGCCTGCTGGGAAATTCCATCTCCTTAAAAGAAACATTTGGCAATGGTGTCCAAGGGAAAAACTGAACTCCGGAATTAAAAGCTCATATACAACATGGTCCAGAATTTCTGCTCATCAAATTGCTATATTAAAGATGATGGTGACCCTGAGGGATGGGATAGGGAGAGAGACGGGAGGAGGGGGTTCAGGATGGGGGGCACACGTACACCCATGGCTGATTCATGTCAGTGTATGGCAAAAACCATTACAATACTGTAAAGTAACTAGCCTCCAATTAAATTAATTAAGAAGATGATGGCGATAAAAAGAAAGTAAAAAGAACACCTGTAGTTCCTATAACTTATAATCAAATCTGGAAGTGGGGCTGTAGAGAAAAATACAACAAAATAAAAGTGCAGAACACTTACATCGGCACTGTCACTCCTGGGCCGAGAAGCGTCTCCACTGCCATAGTCAAGCCTGCCTGGCCCATCACCAGCATCTGTTTCTCCTTCACCGACTGCTAGCCCATCACCTAACGGCTTGGAGATGTAACTACAGCTCCATCCTAAAACAGATTAGGCACACATACATTAAAAACAACAACAAAAAAACTCTTTCATTATTGACCACATAAAGAAACAAGAGTCACACTGCAACCTCAACGTAGACTGTAAAAAGTTGGCCAGTTTCATGTGATCAAGAATGCTCTAAAAGTTCTAAAAGTCAAAGGCATAAACAACTACTAATTCTGTGGTTCTAAAATGGCATGACCTTGAAGACAGGGGTATTTCAATAAAGATAATAAATATTCAAACTCCCAAATAAAAGCAAAAAGATAAAATAGTTTAACTTACATAATTTATATTCCCTGCCTGTTAGTAAAGATAATGACACTAAAACTTGTGGTTAATTGCCTTCCAACATTTTACAACTTCAATAAATTGCCAATTCTGGGACGCAATGCAATACTGCAAATTATTATAAGCTTTTAAATTAGGAATCACAGTTTTACTCTTGGAACCGAGTAAGACTGCTTTCTTTGCTCAACAACATAAAACATTACTTACGTCAATTATAACTAAGGCAGAATACTCAAAACTTCATATAGCTAATGGGACTAAAAAAAACAAACAAAAAATGTGTAATGAAAAGTACACTGAACCCGGAAGTCAAGAGGCCTTAAAAACGTGTGATCCTGTATGAGTCATTTAACCTATTTAGGCCCTAGTTTTCTCAACCATGGCATAATTTTTTTTAACTTTAAAACGAGCAGATTAGGATAGATGATTTCTGTGTGAATCTACAGATCTAACTCATGGAGAATAACAAATAAGCAGCTCATTTCTCCATATACCAAATCTAAACATTACAGAATATAAATCTGGTTGACATATAATGCTGAGTTATTCTTCTAATGAGACTACCATCTTCATAACTTACACCTATATAGCAAATCTATTTTTAAATTAAAATAAAAATATAGTCATTAAGAACATGAATGTGCTTCAAACTCATCAGACTGAGTTTAAATTCCAGTTCCATATTCCATTTAGCTACATGACCACAGTTACTTAACTTATCCAAGTTTCTTTAAGTGTTTATGTAAAA
>SJYC01071692.1:0-12580 GCA_006408675.1 Madoqua kirkii
AACAGATTAGGCACACATACATTAAAAACAACAACAAAAAAACTCTTTCATTATTGACCACATAAAGAAACAAGAGTCACACTGCAACCTCAACGTAGACTGTAAAAAGTTGGCCAGTTTCATGTGATCAAGAATGCTCTAAAAGTTCTAAAAGTCAAAGGCATAAACAACTACTAATTCTGTGGTTCTAAAATGGCATGACCTTGAAGACAGGGGTATTTCAATAAAGATAATAAATATTCAAACTCCCAAATAAAAGCAAAAAGATAAAATAGTTTAACTTACATAATTTATATTCCCTGCCTGTTAGTAAAGATAATGACACTAAAACTTGTGGTTAATTGCCTTCCAACATTTTACAACTTCAATAAATTGCCAATTCTGGGACGCAATGCAATACTGCAAATTATTATAAGCTTTTAAATTAGGAATCACAGTTTTACTCTTGGAACCGAGTAAGACTGCTTTCTTTGCTCAACAACATAAAACATTACTTACGTCAATTATAACTAAGGCAGAATACTCAAAACTTCATATAGCTAATGGGACTAAAAAAAACAAACAAAAAATGTGTAATGAAAAGTACACTGAACCCGGAAGTCAAGAGGCCTTAAAAACGTGTGATCCTGTATGAGTCATTTAACCTATTTAGGCCCTAGTTTTCTCAACCATGGCATAATTTTTTTTAACTTTAAAACGAGCAGATTAGGATAGATGATTTCTGTGTGAATCTACAGATCTAACTCATGGAGAATAACAAATAAGCAGCTCATTTCTCCATATACCAAATCTAAACATTACAGAATATAAATCTGGTTGACATATAATGCTGAGTTATTCTTCTAATGAGACTACCATCTTCATAACTTACACCTATATAGCAAATCTATTTTTAAATTAAAATAAAAATATAGTCATTAAGAACATGAATGTGCTTCAAACTCATCAGACTGAGTTTAAATTCCAGTTCCATATTCCATTTAGCTACATGACCACAGACAAGTTACTTAACTTATCCAAGTTTCTTTAAGTGTTTATGTAAAATGCGGGGAAATAATAGTAATATCTAATCTCAGAGGGCTGTTTTGCAGATTAAGTAAGAAAAATTATATATCCCCACTTCAAATTTAATTGCCGGTCTATTTTCAAATGGCAGAATAAACCTCAAAATGTTAATACATGTATCTAAATACATTTCAGTAATTTGTCGTATCAAACCAAAAACACTCAATTCATTCTAAAATTTCTGTGGAACAAAGAAGCATGATATCATGACCAAACAATCAGAGGCCCACATTTCTTTTCTTTGCTTTCACATTTTTTTTAGTCGACCATTATTTCTGTAACATCCTACACAGGACATCCTGTTGGCCTATACTAGAAAAAATAACTTTTAAAAAGGGCAACTGTAACACCATCTGACTCATTCCCAGAAGAAAATTCTCCTGCAAAATGGCGTGCAGCACTTTTAACAGTGATGTTACCTGAGCAGAGCCCGTGGCTTTGGATAACTGCTCTTGCAGCTGAGGAATGTGTTTCTTGGCCTCTTGGATCTCTTTTAGCAATCTCTGAGCAGTGTTCGGTTGTAGTCTTCCTGCAACAGCTGAAAAGTTATAAAAATATTTCAAGAATTAACTACTTACGTCAAGAAAATATCTAAAAAGTCCATTCTCAATCAATAAAATAGCTGATGGCACTGATTACCAGTAGTGTCTGATTATGATAAGTACCAACTCAACTATGCCCACTCATGTTTTTACTGGCCTGTAAACAGCCCCATTTCTAACTTAGTACCTGAAGCCGCTCCTGTTCTTTCTGTAACATTTTTCTCAGAATTTCTACTTTCTGGTTATGAACCACATTGTTTTCTTCCTAGAAAAAGAAAAAACAAACAAACAAAAAACCAAGAACCAATACAAGGAAAGTGAAGCTAAAATATGTATTGAAAATGAGTCATACAATGTTACATTTCAGTTCCAGTTTTCAATATCTATCAGGATTTTCTTTATTTCTGGTGGTTATGACACCAAGCTTTCAGACATGACACTGAAGACAAAAGGTTACAGGGAAATTTCAACCTTTGTATCTCACTTTTGATAAAAAACAAAAAACAAAAAACAAAAAAACCCACTAAAATGTTAATATCAGGTTCAAAAAACACTAAATGTTAATATCAGTTGGAGAAATGAAGTTGACTTAAATATAAGAATAGCATCTTATACTTCACCCTCCTTTGGATATTTACTATCAAATTCCTTGCATGGCTCAAATTCCCAGTATTTCCCAGCTAAAGTATTAAGATCACTCTCTAATTCATCTCCTGCCATTTCTCCCAGTTTTATAGCCCTATAATATTTTATCAAATTAGTCTTCCTAAAATCTTGCTATAATCACATCAGTCAAAAAATATGTACTATATCCTTAATAATCCAGTTACATGTAAATTAGCTTCACTACTGGGATTCTTCAAAATAAATAGTCTTACTTTTCCAAGCTCATCTCCTACCACATAAATCTTTAACAAGCACCAGCCAAACAAAAATCCTGGCTGTTTCTCCCCAATACTTGATGCTTTCTTGGCTCTTTTCCTTTGTTTACCTATTCTCTCTGCCTGGGTTGCCTTCCTCCCCCTGACCTCCACTGCCACCACTTGAATGTTGACTGCTCTTCAAAGCTCATTTCAAATAACAGCTTTCCATAAAGTCCTTCCTTGTCACAACTGGATGTGCTTTCTCCCTTCTTTGAAACCTCACAGAATTTAATATTTTCCTTCTAATAATGTCAACATTCTGCCTTTGTAGTATCATTACCTGCGTACCCTTGATTCAGTCTCAAACAACAAAGGTTTATTAAGTACCTAGCACTATATGCCAAGCAATATTGCAGACTCTGGGGAAACACAATAAACAAAAAAACCCCTTTCCTCTTAGACTATATATTCTAAGAAGACAAAGGACCTTGACCACAGATATCTTAATTATATTTTTGTGGGAGGTACACTGTGTTGTAGATAGTAAGTGTTAAATACTTGAATTAAATCTGCCATCCCAATATTCTGCAATCATTCCAATCATTATGTAATTTTTTATCATCAGCAAATTATTTTCTGGAATCTTAAACTTTGTTTGGCAATTCAACACTTTGAAACTCTTAACATAAAGCAAAGGCATCATTCATTATGTAACTGGACATTTACAGAGACATTTTCCCACTCTTACCCCCATGAGCACAGGACTAGTAATTCTCTCCATATTCCCAGATGCTCCAGGTGAATGAGGGGATGTCATGATGGGAGACATATGTCCAGTGACTGATGGCTCTACTTCAGAATCAGCAAGTGGAATCTGGGGCGACCCAGGTGGGCGTCCCTGAACAGTGAGAGCTACATAGGAACCAGCTTCGGGGAGAGAGAAGGTAGAAAGGGGAGGAAAGGGGGAGTAACATTGTCAAAAAAATTTTACAGCATTTTACTACTTAATCTTTGATAGTTCTAAAAGATCTAGTTATGTGATAAAGTTTCATCATCTGCTGGCTAATCATTTCTCGACAGAAAAAGAATCCAATCTGTCATATCTCTTTTATGACTCCCCTACAAATCTAAAAGAACAATACGATTTTCAGATAACAAATTATTACTCGTAAGATCGGATATTACTTAAAAGGAAGTAAGATTTATAACCCCAGTAAATTTTTTAAATTTAGATATGAATGAGTTATCAACCATCTACTAATGGCTATGTTCAATTTTTCAAATGGAAATTTAAAAAATCACCATATTAAGATGATACTAATTAGGCAAGGCTTAACTAACTCTGTAATGATGCAATTTTAAATTAACTTTAAAAAATGAGTGTGATCAAAAAAAGAGAAAAAAAAAAGCCACAAAACATAAGTAGTAAGTTTTAATTTTAAAAATTTGGAGGAAAAGACAAATTGAGTAGGTATTTTACATGGGAAAAAACTATAGAAAGCAAAGTTACCCATAACCAGAGACTCAACCACAGATATTCATTATTTATCTAGAACCAAAAATAACACTTTCCACATAAATAACTTTTCCAGATAACTGATCTTTAATGACAAAACCTTCCTCTTATATTTTAAATTGTATTTCATAGTGTTTCTTTCCACTTACTCTTCCATGAAACTCATGGCAATTATTTCAGTGTTTCAGAGTCTAAAAAAAATTTTTTTTACACTTAGTCACTAATGCTGTGATACTGGGGAGACTTTAAGTATATACACTTTTAAAGTTTTTCAATCAAAAACACTTTGTGATTGTCACAAAGTCGTCTGATGTATCTTGTTGACTTATCCCTGTTTGTCTCTCAAAGCTTCCTGGTTCTTCCCTTTCCTTCTTTAGATATTTTTAAACAGGTTTGATTTGAAATTACTTTTATCATGTCCAGGGTCTGCACTGAAAAGCAGGACATGAGGGAACTCTGCTACAAGTATAGTACACAGGCTTTAGGCATTTCAAATTTATATCAGTTTTCAATACTGACTATTTCATTCTTATTTTGAGCTTTTAGCTAGGCTCTTGTTATTGGATAAGTAATCTACTGCTATAGTCCAAGGATTTAAGTAAAACTGATACTGGAACACAGTTACCGGCATATATTTATTATCATAAACCATATTTATATAGTACATAAAAATTTATTATACAGTAAATTTATACATATATATATATTTAGTACATAAATATGTACTAAATAGTACATAAATATTTATTTATACATAAATATATTTATTTAGTGCATATTTATGCTGTACATAAAAGAAGTCACAGTCTCATTAAGTAACCAAATTTATTCAGGTATGAGGATACAGTTCTTATCTTCCCTTTTTTTAAATGTACTAAAGTTAAACACTAAGAACAAAGTGACAGATTTAGAGCACTAGTACTCTGATGAAAAGGTAAAGAAATTCATGGGTTACTTTATCTAAGCAATAATAAAGCCAAGGAAGATTCCATGTATTAAATTTATTTTAAAGATGTCCACTTACTGAAAAGAAGTAACATTAAATAAAGAAGTAGCGTTTCTGCTTGGCCACAAACACCTGTTTCTTAACTGTAGCCTACCATCCTGTGGAATAGTCTGATATAGGAGATTATAAATTCTTAACCCTGGGGATTTCCAAGAGAAGATAACTCCTCTGGATTATTTAATCATTTACTTATCTGAGAGAATATAACTATGTTACTTAAAGTTCCATTTTAGTCTATCTAGCCATTGTGTCTGATTTTTTAAACTATTCTCTTTCAGACCAACTCATCCATTTCTTTGTAATGTTTTCAATATAACTAAGAATGACAGGGACATTATAATCAACCGTATATATGAAGTGGACTAAAGATGAAGTGAAAAAAAGCCAAAGTGTTAGTCACTCAGTTGTGTCCAACTCCTTGTGACCCCATGGACTGTAGCCCGCCAGTCTCCTCTGTCCACAGCAATTCTCCAGGCAAGAAGACTGGAATGGGTAGCTATTTCCTTCTCTAGGACAGCTTTCCAACTGAGGGACAAAACCTGGGTCTCCTGTATTGCAGGTGGATTCTTTTCTGTCTGAGCCACCAGACTAAAGATAGTTATTAGTAAGTTAAGAATTTTCACTTCAGACTTTAACATAGGGGACAGTAAACTCCAGCCAAAGGACTAAATTCAACCACAAATTATTCTGGCAAATAAAGTTTCACTGAAACACAGCCATGTCCATTCACTGATGTATTGTCTATGCCTGCTTTTACACTATAGTGAGACTCAAGTGGCAAACTATCTGGCCCACAAAGCCTAAAATAATTACTATCTGGCCTGTTTCAGAAAATGTTTGCTGATCTTTGCTTTAAGGGTTTCAGAACACAAAACTGAGAATAACATTCACCTACATTTGATTAGCTTCACCACTTCCAAATGGTTTGAATGAGTCACCAGAGTTCCATTCACCTATAAAAAAATGAAAACAATGTGTGTCAGATACATTCTAATTGAGACAATGGATAAACTGACTTTAGGAATTGTTATACACAATACAACCAAATATAGTATAGTAAACAGGCCAACAAAGGTCTGTCTAGTCAAGGCTATGGTTTTCCCAGTGGTCATGTATGGATGTGAGAGTAGGATTGTGAAGAAAGCTGAGGGCCGAAAAATTGATGCTTTTGAACTGTGGTGTTGGAGAAGACTCTTGAGAGTCCCTTGGACTGCAAGGAGATCCACCCAGTCCATTCTAAAGGAAATCAGTCCTGGGTGTTCACTGGAAGGACTGATGCTGAAGCTGAAATTCCAATATTTTGGCCACCTCCAGGGAAGAGTTGACTCACTGGAAAAGACTCTGATGCTGGGAGGGGTTGGGGGCACGAGGAAAAGGGGATGACAGAGGATGAGATGGCTGGATGGCATCACTGACTTGATGGACTTGGGTTTGGATGAACTCCGGGAGTTGGTGATGGACAGTGAGGCCTGGCGTGCTGCAACTCACGGGGTCGCAAAGGGTTGAACACAACTAAGCGACTGAACTGAACTACAACAGGCCTATATTAAAATGTGTATATATCTGGTTCAATATTCACTTTTACCACTATTCTACAAGGTGTATGTGTGTGCATGCATGCAAAGTCACTTCAGTCATATCTGACTCTGTGTGACCCTATGGACTGCAGCCCGCCAGACTACTCTGTCCACGGGATCCTTCAGGCAACAAGACTGGAATGGGTTGCCATGTCCTCCTCCAGGGGATCTTCGCAACCCAGGGATCAAATCCCTGTCTCTTACATCTCCTGCATTGGCAGGCAGTATCTTTACCACTAGCACCACCAGCGAAGCCCTCTATAAGGTATACTCAGCAACAAAATGAACTTGAGCACCAAAAAAGGCCTTGATTTAAAGGACATTATAACTTATTCACCATGAAAAATGATAAAATATACTATGCAACAGATTCACAAATCCTTCACGGTGAAGAACCCTTCAAATAGAAAAGCTCTCTATGCTTTTAATTGCAAATTCATTGCTTTCCAAAAGCATAATACATTTTTCAAAAGATGAATAACCAATATTCTACAATAATATTCAATTTACTTTTTGTTTTCTGATCATATCCTAATCTTTACAGAGAAAATTAAATTTTCAGACAGGCTAAATGTAGGAAGTGTTCTCCAGAATTTCCACTAAGCCAGAGAAATTAAAGTAAAAATATCAAACATGGATCTAATATTAACATTATTTTTTCTGAGGCAAGTAATACTAATTTTTACAAGTTCAAATTTATCAGGGTATAAAATCGAAGCAAAAGTACACTTATCATGCCCACCAGAGACAATCACTATTAAGCATGATGCTTAATATTTGAGATGCTATTCTAACATACACACACCAGACACACAGACAAACATACACACACATTATAACTGTCTTTTTCAGCAAATAAAAAAAATACTGTTTTATTATATTATGGATGCCTTTCAATATAGGTACAAACAGACCTAATCTACTTTTTTTAAGAGCTGGAGATGTAATGCAATTTATTTCTCTGCTGCTGCTAAGTTGCTTCAGTCATGTCTGACCCTGTGCAATCCCACAGATGGCAGCCCACCAGGCTCCACCATCCCTGGGACTCTCCAGGTAAGAATACTGGAGTGGGTTGCCATCTTCTTCTTCAATTTATTTCTCCAGCCCTCAGTTTATGCATATTTAGATTGCTTATAAGTTTTCAAAGTAATAAAGCTTAAGTAAATTTTCCTATACACATATCACTTCACATTTGAACACCATTTCCTTAGACAAGTTCCTAAAGCAAAACTGTGGTCAAAGTTTCTATACTTTCTAAAAATATGTAACTTTTGATATATATTCACAAATTTCTATCCAAATAGGTTTTACCTAATTTATATTCACAAGTTTATAAGAGTAGCCATGGTACCATTCCCAACTATATCAAATTTGTATTCAGATCAGTTCAGTTCAGTTGCTCAGTCCTGTCCGACTCTCTGCAACCCCATGAAGTGCAGCACACCAGGCCTCCCTGTCCATCACCAACTCCCGGAGTTCACTCAAACTCACATCCATTGAGTCAGTGATGCCATCCAGCCATCTCATCCTCAGTCGTCCCCTTCTCCTCCTGCCCCCAATCCCTCCCAGCATCAGTCTTTTCCAATGAGTCAACTCTTCACATGAGGTGGCTAAAGTATTGGAGTTTCAGCTTTAGCATCATTCCTTCCAAAAAAATCCCAGGGCTGATCTGCTTTAGAATGTACTGGTTGGACCTCCCTGCAGTCCAAGGGACTTTCTTAAGTCTTCTCCAACACCACAGTTCAAAAGCATCAATTCTCTGGCGCTCAGCTTTCTTTAGTCCAACTCTCACATCCATACATGACCACAGGAAAAACCACAGCCTTGACTAGATGGACCTTTGTTGGCAAAGTAACGTCTCTGCTTTTGAATATGCTATCTAGGTTGGTCATAACTTTTCTTCCAAGGAGTAACTGGCAGTCTTTAAAATTCCCTGACAAGCAAATACATTTTTACCTTTTTTACCAAATATATTTCTACTTCTTTGCTATCAGTGAGACTGGACATATCTTCATTGATATATTACTTATTTCAATTACTCTGGGGAATTGCCTGATAAAATTCTTTGTCCATCTTTCTATTAGACTATTTATTCTTTTGTTAGTAATTTAAAAGTGTTCTTTATAGTATATTATATTCTATAATATGTTTTAAATATTTATTTCTAGATAGTTCTTTGTAAATATATATTTTCCTATACAGTAATATGATTTTTAAGTAATCACATTAGTCAGTTGCCTAATAATTAGTGACTAATTATTCTACTGATCAAAACTCAAGGCCTGTTTCTGGACCCTCTATTCTGTTCCACAGATAGATCCATATTTATACTACAGTCACTTGCTTCAAATTAATCTACACCATCTCATCTCCCACTTACCTCTTCCCATAATACCTTTGTAAAATTTGTTTAGATGAAATAATCATTTGGAAGTTTGACAAGGAATGGCACACCTCCCAAATTTATTAATATATTATAATGAGAATTTCTTGCTAAGAGATTAACTTGGAGAAATAAGATGTTTGTAACAGTGAACTACTCTCCTGCCCATGAACTCACAGTCTACTCAAACCCATGTCCCTGTCTCTTATACACATCTAGATGTGTATAAGAGACAGTCCATATTTATACTACAGTCACTTGCTTCAAATTAATCTACACCATCTCATCTCCCACTTACCTCTTCCCATAATACCTTTGTAAAATTTGTTTAGATGAAATAATCATTTGGAAGTTTGACAAGGAATGGCACACCTCCCAAATTTATTAATATATTATAATGAGAATTTCTTGCTAAGAGATTAACTTGGAGAAATAAGATGTTTGTAACAGTGAACTACTCTCCTGCCCATGAACACACATAACTCTATTTATTCAAAACTTTTATTATGCTTTACAGTAAAGGGTAACATTAGTATTAAGATAAATGAAATAATTTTTATAGTCAATAAATCCATCATCTATAATGTGCAGCTTTTAATAAAAATTCAAGCTAAAAAATTAAAATATGGCTAATATATGCTGCTTTACATTTCTATCATGAATTTCCTAACAGTCTTTTCCTTACCTTGATGATTCGATCACCTGTCTGTACTCCAGCCCGCATGGCTGCTCCATCTGTAATAGAAATTAATTCTTAAAATGTAATTCATTTACATTTACTGACAATCTTCTCAAAAGAGAAGCATGTAACAAAATAGTTAAAAACATGGATTGTGAAGTCAGGCAAAGTCCCAATCCTGCTTCTGCCACTCACTAGCTAGGTGACCATGGTCAGATGTTATGGTGTTTTTTTTTTTACTCTAAGACTCAAAATTCCCTGTAAAATGGAGATTAAAAAGTACCAAAGTATCTCACTCAAATTACAGCAACTAACATAAAGAAAGTAGTCAATATATGGTAATGTTGCAGTAGTATAAGATATTACAGTCATTTGAGGGGAAAAAACAGATATTTTTTGAGTCTACGACCATTTCTTTAATCTGTCACTACCGAAATATCTCTGGTGCCATGAAGAAAAAAAATTATACAAACTTCTATATGTGATGATGCTTAAAGTATCATAACTAAAGAGTCATGTGATTTTTTAAAACATACAGGAACTTTTTTCTTTCCATAAAATAAAATAGGAAGTCAACTGGGATAAATTCATGCCTATAACACTAAAAACAAAGCTAGTACAGTAAGGCCATATGACCTACAATTATGCAATTATTTTATTCTGAGCAATAGACATTATTTAAGCTTTTCTATTCTTACTCTGTTTGCTCCCAGTGACAAGACTGTTTTTTAAAAATGCCTTGCCTTCTTTGACAGACTGTACGAACACTGGATTGTCTCCACTGACCGTCAGCCCAAATCCATTGTCATCCTTCTGGATGATCACACAACGCTGAACAAGACCTGCACAAGAACCACCGGATAACGAGAGAAGGAAAGAGAAAACAAAGAAAACAAAAGTCAATAATCATACTATTAGTAATGAACCTGGAGAAATACAAGGTACCACATGAAACCCATGTAAAAAATAAACAGCACTAACCCCATAAGCAAAACAAACATAAGAATATCACAGAGTCATATATATCGGTTTCTCAAAGGAAAAGTACAGTAGAAGTGCTCCAGGATTAAAAATAGCTAAGGCAAAGTGGAAAAGGTAAAGTATTAGAGAGGAGACAGACGGAAGCCCATTCAAGTCTACGCAATTCATTTGTAATATACAATTCTACCCCCACTTCACTTGTTTTAAGTGCTCTAAATGGTATTTAAACCCAAGATAATCGAACATTCTGGGACCTCAGGCTAGGAGCAGACCATGGTAAACTCTAGAGAAGTTCAGTATTACTCTCAAAAACACATATTGAGAAAAACAGACTATTAAAAAGAAAGGAATGCTTAGAGAGCACCTGTGGCTCTTCTGGAAACTCAAAAGGAAAGAAACACTTTGGCTTACAGAAATAATAAAAAGAAAATACAGTAGAAAAGATAAAAGAACTTGTAAGCTTAACGAGCTCTTTGATTTCTTTCATATACTTACCTGATTGCTACAGAGAATTTGTTTTCCTTCCAGTTAAACAGCAAACAAATATTGTCAAGGTAAGTTGAGAGAAGAAGACCACAACCAAAGGAACAGGGATAATACAGAACCCTGGTTAGTGCCCAGGGCTGTTTTTATCATAGAGCAAGATCGGGAGATCCTGAACTCTGTGTTAGCCAAAGGTTTAATATATACTTCCAGCTTTACAGAATCTAAATGCTTCACCAAAAATGAATATATAAAAACAATATACAAAAATAACACAGGTATAATGATGATTAGCAAAAAAAAACTACTTCAAAATTAATATTTTTATACAGAGGCATGATCTTTTAAATAAGTTTGACGTACAAAACAAAGTGCAAAAGACGGCATGTTAATGAATATACACGCATACTTCTTGCTATTAATGAAATGACACAAGTATGAGCTTCCTTGGTGGCTCACATGATAAAGAAACTGCCTGTGATGAAGGAGACCTGGGTTCCATCCCTGGGTTGGGAAGATCCCCTGGAGGAGGCCATGGAAACCCACTGCAGTGTTCTTGCCTGGAGAATCCCTTTGGACAGAGAAGCCTGGCGGGCTACAGTCCATGGGGTTGCAGAGTCGGACACGACTGAGTGACTAAGCACAGCATACATGAGCCTACTACAGATGACAAACTAGAATAACTGGATCCCTAAACGGAAACAGGAATCTTAAACCTTAATTTATTAACTTATAACAAACCATGAACCTTAAGATAAAAGCTAAAACTTTTCATAAGAACACATAGGAACAAATCTTCAAGAGCTTAGGATAGGTCGAGATCTTTCAGGATGCAAAATGCACCAATCATACAAGAAAAACCAAGCAAATTGGATTCAAAATTTTAAATAATTGCTTTCCTAAAGACAGTAATAAGAAAATGAAAAAGCAAGCCACAGAACAGACTGAGAGAAAACATTTGTAATACAAATTACTGATAAAGCATTTATATCCACATTCTTCTTAAAAAAAGGAAAAACAACTCTACAATCCAATAATGGAAGACATATTTTAAAGGGACAAAAGATTTGAAAAAAACACATCACACACAAAGATGCACCAGTGGCAAAAAGCACAATCAAAGGTACGCTACATCTGCTGTCTTCAGGAAAATGCAAGTTAAAACACAATGAGACACCACTATACACTAACCAACGGCTCAAATGAAAAGACAGATAAAACCAAGTACCAGAAAGGGGGCAGAACAACTGGAACTCTCACACAATGCTGGTGGGAATGTTAGATGGTGGAAAGTTCTTAAAGCGTATCATTACATATGCCCCACCATCTTCACTCCTAAGAGGAATGAAAGCTCATGTCCACATAAAGGCTGGCAGAAAAAAAAATGTTCTCAGCAATCTTCCTAAGAGTGAAAAACTAGAAACAACTCAGTTCAGTTCAGTTGCTCAGTCATGTCCGACTCTTTGCAACCCTATGAACCGCATA
>SJYC01071694.1:0-16279 GCA_006408675.1 Madoqua kirkii
CTGTATGCAGGTCAGGAAGCAACAGTAGAACTGGACATGTAACAACAGACTGGTTCTAAATAGGAAAAGGAGTACGTCAAGGATGTATACTGTCACCCTGCTTATCTAACTTATATGCAGAGTACATCATGAGAAACGCTGGGCTGGAGGAAGCACAAGCTGAAATCAAGATTGCCGGGACAAATATCAATAACCTCAGATACACAGATGACACCACCTTTATGGCAGAAAGTGAAGAAGAACTAAAGAGCCTCTTGATGAAAGTCAAAGAGGAGAGTGAAAAAGTTGACTTAAAGCTCAATGTTCAGAAAACGAAGATCATGGCATCTGGTCCCATCACTTCATGGAAAATAGATGGAGAAACAGTGGAAAACAGTGACTGAATTTATTTTGGGGCTCCAAAATCACTACAGATGGTGACTGCAGCCATGAAATTAAAACACACTTACTCCTTGGAAGGAAAGTTATGACCCGCCAAGACAGCATAGTAAAAAGCAGACCTTTGTTACTTTGTCAACAAAGGTCCATCTAGTCAAGGATATGGTTTTTCCAATAGTCATGTATGGATGTGAGAGCTAGACTATGAAGAAAACTGAGTGCTGAAGAATTGATGCTTTTGAACTGTGGTTTTGGAGAAGATTCTTAAGAGTCCCTTGGACTACAAGGAGATCCAACCAGTCCATTCTAAAGGAGATCAGTCCTGGGTGTTCTTTGGAAGGACTGATGTTGAGGCTGAAACTCCAATACTTTGGCCACCTGATGCGAAGAGCTGACTCATTTGAAAAGTGATGCTGGGAAAGATTGAGGGCAGGAGGAGAAGGAGACGACAGAGGACGAGATGGTTGGATGGTATCACCGACTCAACGGACATGGGCTTGGGTAGGCTGCGGGAGTTGGTGATGGACAGGGAGACCTGAAGTGCTATGGTTCGTGGGGTCACAAAGAGTTGGACACGACTGAGCGACTGAACTGAACTGAATGAAGACTTCATATTGTGAATCTGGGAGTGTTCCCTTCGCCTCAATTTTTTGGAATAGCTTAAGAAGGATAGGTATATGTTCTTTAAAGGATTGCCCTGCGAAGCCATCTGGTCTTAGACTTTTGTTTGCTGGGAGCATTTATTTTTTAAGTTAAAGATTCCATTTCACTTCTAGCGATTGCTCTGTTCAAGTTTTCTGTTTCTTCTTTACTCAGTCCTGGTATAGGCTGTATGTTCCCAGAAACATGTCTATTTCTTCTCAACTGTCCAATTTGTTGACACATTGTTCATAATATGACATATTGTTCATGATATTCTCTTACCAATTTTTGTATTCTGAGGTATAAGATGCTATTTCTCCTTTCATTTTTGTTTTTCTGTTTCATGGTATTTTTAAAGAACTGTAGTTGATTTACAATGTTTATTAATTACTTCTGTACAGCAAAGGGACTCAGTTATACATACATACATACATACTCTTTTTCATATTCTTTTCCATTACAGTTTATCACAGGATATTGAATATAGTTCCTTGTGTAACAAACTAGGACCTTGTTATTTATCCAGTCTATATATACCAGCTTGTATTGGTAATTCTAAACTCCCAGTCTATCCCTTTCCCTCCTCCCTCCCTCCTCCTTTGTAATGACCAGTCTATTCTCTGTATCCGTGATTCTGTTTCTATTTCATAGATAGGTTAATTTGTATATGTTTCAAATTACACATATAAGTGATCTCATATGGTATTTGTCTTTCTGACTTACTTCACTTTGTATAATCTCTAGTTACAACCACATTGCTCAAATGTGGCATTATTATTTTTCTACTGCTGCCTTTAGACTTCTCTAACTACATTTTACCATTTTAATTATGATGTGTCTTGTTTATAGGTCTGTTAGAGTTCATCCTGTTTAGGACCCACAGTATTTCCTGTATCTGGGTATCTTTTTCCTTCTTTAGGTTAAAAATTTTTCAGTCATAATTTCTTCAAATACATGTTTGATTCCCCCCCTCTTTCTGGAACCCTTATAATATGAACGTTGGCACATTTTATATCATCCCGAAGTTCTCATCCTGTTTTGTTTTTTTAATTTGTCTTTCTGTCTGCTGTTTTATTGGGTGCTTTCCATTATTCTATCTTCTGCATCACTTGTGCATTCTTCTATGTCATTTAGTCTTCTCATTGCTTCTAAAGTGGTTTTTTATTTTGGAATTATCTACTTTTAGAACTGAATTATCTACTTTTTAAATTGAAGGATGTTTGCTTTATAGAAGTTTGTGGTTTTCTGTCATTCATTAACAAGAATCAGCCACAGGTACACCCACGTCCCCTCCCTCGAACCTCTCTCCCTATACCACCCTTCTAGATTGTCACAGAGCTCCTGTTTGAGTTCCCCAAGTCATACAGCAAGTTCCCATTGGCTATCTATTTTACATATGGTATTGTAAATTCCATGTTATTCTCTCCATACATTTCACCCTCTCCCTCCTCCCCTCTCCATGTCCATAAGTCTCTTCTCTATTCTGTTGTTTCTTCATTGCTGCCTCAAAAATAAATTCATCAGTACCATCTTTTTAGATTCCATATATATGCAATCAGTATATGATATCTAATTTCTCTTTCTGACATACTTCACTACATGTAATATAGTCTAGGTTCATTTACCTCATTAGAACTGACTCAAATGTATTCTTTTTTATGGCTGAGTAGTATTCCATCATGTGTATATATACCACAGCTACCTTATCCATTCATCTTTTGATGGACATCTAGGGTGCTTCTATGTCCTCGCTATTGTTAACAGTGCAGCAATGAACAATGGGGTACAAATGTCTTTTTCAATTTTGGTTTCCTCAGAGTATATGTCTAGGGATGGGATTGCTGGGTCATATGGTGATTTTACTCCTAGCTTTTTAAGGAATCTCCATACCATCTTCCATGGTAGCTGTATCAGTTTACATTCCCACCAGCAAAGCAAGAGGGTTCCTTTTTCTCTAACACCCTATCCAGCATTTATTGTTTGATGATGACCATTCTGACTGGTGTGAGGTGATCTCTCATTGTGGTTCTGATTGCATTTCTCTAATAATGAGTGAGGGCAAGCATAATTTCACATGACTGTTAGCCACCTGAATCTTATTTGGAGAAATGTCTTTTAGGTCCTTTCCCCATTTTTTGATTGGGCTGTTTGTTTTTCTGGTTTTGAGTTGTACGAACTGCTTGTATATTTTGGAAATTAAGTATTTCTCAGTTTTATTTGCTATTATTTTCTCCCATTCTGAGGCTGTCTTTTCACCTTGTTCATAGTTTCTCTTGTTGTGCAAAAGCTTTTAATTAGGTCAAACTCGTTTATTTTGTTTTTATTTCCATTACTCTAGGAGGTGCATAACAGAAGATCTTGCTTTAAGTCATCAAGTGTTCTGCCTATGTTTTCCTCCAAAGAGTGTTCTGCCTATGTTTTCCTCCAAAGAGTTTTATAGACTCTGGTCTTTAATCCATATAGATATAGGTCTTCAATCCATTTTATCTTTGTGTATGGCATTAGGAAGTGTTGTAATTTCACTCTTTAACATGTAGTTATGGCAGAAAGTGAAGAACTAAAGAGCCTCTTGATGAAAGTGAAAGAGGAGAGTGAAAAAGTTGGCTTAAAGCTCAACATTCAGAAAACTAAGATCATGGAATCTGGCCCCATCACTTCATGGAAAATAGATGGGGAAACAGTGTAAACAGTGACTGACTTTATTTTTCTGGGCTCCAAAATCACTGCAGATGGTGACTGCAGCCATGAAATTAAAACACACTTACTCCTTGGAAGGAAAGTTATGACCCGCCAAGACAGCATAGTAAAAAGCAGAGACATTACTTTGCCAACAAAGGTCCATCTAGTCAAGGCAATGGTTTCTCCAATAGTCATGTATGGATTTGAGTGTTGGACTATAAAGAAAGCTGAGCACTGAAGAACTGATAGTTTTGAACTGTGGTGTTGGAGAAGACTCTTGAGAGTCCCTTGGACTGCAAGGAGATCCAACCAGTCCATTCTAAAGGAGATCAGTCCTGGGTGTTCCCTGGAAAGACTGATGTTGAAGCTGAAACTCCAATACTTTGGCCACCTGATACAAACAGCTGACCCATCTGAAAAGACCCTGATGCTGGGAAAGACTGAGGGCAGGAAGAGAAGGGGACGACAGAGAATGAGATGGTTGGATGGCATCACTGCCTCAATGGACATGAGTTTGGGTAAACTCCAGGAGTTAGTGATGGACAGAGAGGTCTGGGGTGCTGCCATTCATAGGGTTGCAAAGAGTTAGACACGACTGAGTGACCGAACTGAACTGTCCAGTTTTCCCAGAACCACCTACTGAAGAGGCTATCTTTGCCCCATTGTATATTCTAGCCTCCTTTGTCAAAAATAAGGTACCCATAGGTGCATGGGTTTAACTCTCTATCTTGTTCCACTAGCCTATGTTTCTGCTTTTGTTCTAGTACCATAGTGTCTTGATGACTGTAGCTTTGTAGTATAGTCTGAAGTCAGGAAGGTTGATTCCTCCAGCTCCATTCTTCTTTCTCAAGATTGCTTTGGCTATTTGGGGTCTTTTGTTTCTGTATGAATTGTGAAACTTCTTGTTCAAATTCTGTGAACAATGCCACTGATAGTTTGATAGGGATTGCACTCAATCTGTAGATTGCATCAGGTAATACAGTCATTTTCACAATATTGATTCTTCCTACCCAGGAACATCTGTTAACATCATTTTTGATTCCTTTAATCAGTGTCTTATAATTTTCCGTATACAGGTCTTTTGTCTCCTTAGGAAGGTTTATTCCTAGATATTTTATTATTTTTGTTGCAATGGTGAATGGGACTGATTCCTTAATTTCTCTTTCTGATTTTTCATTGTCAGCATATAGGGATGCAAGTGATTTCTGTGTACTGACCTTGTATTCTGTGATTTTGCTAAATTCAATGATTAGCTCTAGTAATTTTTTGGTAGTTTCTTTAGGGGTTTTCTATGTATAGCATCACGTCATCTGCAAACAATGAAAGTTTTACTTCTTTATTTCCAATCTGGATTACTTTTTATTTTTCTTCTCTAATTGTGGTAGCTAGGACTTCCAAAACTATATTGAATAATAGTGGTGACAGTGGACACCATTGTTGTGTTCCTGAATGCTTTTAGTTTCTCACCACTGAAAATGTTTGCTGTGGGCTTATCATATATGGTCTTTACTATGTTGAGGCAGGTTTCTTCCATGCCCCTTTTTTGAAGCATTTTTATCATAAACAGGTGCTGAATTTTGTCAAAGGTTTTTGTTTTTCTGCATCTATTAAGATGATCATATGGTGTTTATCTTTCAATTTGTTAATATGGTGTATCACACTGGTTGATTTGCACATACTGAAGAATCCTTGCCTCCCTGGAATAAATCTGACTTGATCATGGTGTATGAACTTTTTAATGTGTTGTTGAATTCTGTTTGCTAGAATTTTGTTGAGGACTTTTGCATCTATGTTCATCAGTGATACTGGCCTGTAATTTACTTGTGTGTTGTCTTTGTCTGGTTTGGGGGCTTCTCTGGCAGCTTAGCTGATAAAGAATCCATCTGTAATGTGCGAGACTTGGGTTCAATCCCTGGGTTGGGAAGATCCCCTGGAGAAGGAAATGACTGCCCACTCCAGTGTTCTGGCCTGGAGAATTCCGTGGACTGTCCATGGGATCACAAAGAGTCGGACGCGACTGAGCATCTTTTACTTTGCCTGGTTTTGGTATCAGGGTGATTGCAGCCTCACAGAATGAGTTTGGAAGTGTTCTTTCATCTGCAGTTTTTGAAAGAGTTTCAGAAAAATAGGCATTAGGTCTTCTCTAAATGTTTGATAGAATTCGCCTGTGAAGCCATCTGGCCCTGGGGTTTTGTTTTTGGGGGAGTTTTTTTAAATCACAGTTTCAATTTCAGTGTTTTAACTGAGCTGTTCATAATTTCTAGTTCTTCCTGGTTCAGTCTTGGGAGATTGAACTTTTCTAAGAATCTGTCCATTTCCTCTAGGTTGTCCATTTTATTAGCATATAGTTGCTCACAATATTCTCTTATGATCCTTTGTGTTTCTGTGTTGTCTGTTGCAACTTCTTTTTCATTTCTAATTCTGTTGATCTGACTTTTCTCCCTTTTTTTCTTGATGTTTTTGGCTAATGGTTTGTCAATTTTGTTTATCTTCTCAAAGAACCAGGTTTTAGTTTTATTAATCTTTGGTAACATTTCATTTCTTTTTCATTTATTTCTGCTCTGATATTTAGGATTTCTTTCCTTCTGCTGACTTTGGGGCTTTTCTCTTTCTTTTTCTAGCTTCTTTAGGTGTAGAATTAGGTTGTCTCTTCAATGCTTTTCTTGTTTCCTAAGGTATGGCTGTGTTGCTATGAACTTCCCTCTTAGAACTGCTTTTGCTGAGCCCATAGGTTTTAGGTCGTTCATTGTGTTTTCATTGTCATTTGTTTCTAGGAATCTTTTGATTTCCTTTATTTCTTCAGTAACCTCTTTGTTATTTAGTAATGTATCATTATCACCATGAATTTTTGTTTTTTGCTTTTTTTTTTTTTCCTAGTTAATATCTAGCCTCATAGTGTTGTGGTCAGAGAAGATACCTGATATGATTTCAATTTTCTTAAATTTACTTAGGCTTGACTTGTGGTCTATCCTGGAGAATGTCCCATGTGCACTTAAGAAGAAAGTGTATTCTTCTGCATTTGCTGCAAAGTCCTGAAGATATCAATTAGGTCCACTTGGTCTAATGTTTCATTTAAGGTTTGTGTTTCCTCACTGATTCTTTATCTTGATGATCTGTCCATTGGTGTAAATGGGGTGTCAAAGTCCCCTAGTATTATCGTATTACTGTCGATTTCCCCTCTTATGCCTGTTAGTGTTTGCCTTATGTATCAAGGTGCTCCTATGTTGGGTGCATAAATATTTACAATTGTTATGTCTTCTTGGACATTATGTAGTATTCTTCTTTGTCTCTTATAATATTCTTTAAAGTCTATTTTGTCTGAAATAAGGATTGCCACTTCATATTTCTTTTGGTTTCCATTCACATGGAATATCTTTTCCCATCCTTTTGCTTTCAGTCTGTATGTGTCTCTAGGTCTGAAGTGGGTCTCTTGTAGGATCTTATTCTTGTATCCATTCAGTCAGTCTGTATCTTTTGGTTGGTACATTAATCTGTTTGTATTTAAGGTGATTAGTGATACGTATGTTCCTACTGGCATTTTCTTGGTTGTTTTGGGTTTGTTTTTGTAGGTCTTTCCTTTCTTGTGTGTTTACTGGCTATATAAGTCCCTTCAGTATTTGTTGCAAGATTAGTTTGGTGGTGCTCAATTCTCTTAACCTCTGCTTGTCTGTAAAATTTTTGATTTCTCCATCAATTTTGGATGAGATCTTTGCCAAGTATAGTAATCTTGGTTGTAGATTTTTCTCTTTCTGAACTTTAAACATATCTTGCCATTCCCTTCTGGCATGCAGGGTTTCTGCTAAAAGATCTGCATTAAACATATGAGTTTTCCCTTGTATGTTACTTGTTGCTTTTCCTTTGCTGCTTTTAATATTCTTTCTTTGTGCTTAATCTCTGTCAGCTTGATTAATGTGTGTCTCAACATGTTTCTCCTGTAAGGGACTCTCTGTGCTTCTTGGTCTTGATCTAATTTCTTCAAAAATGTTCTCAGTGCCTTTCTGTTTTTCTTCTTCCTCTGCTGCTGCTGCTAAGTCGTGACCCCTATAACTTGAATGCCGGTGAGTTTAATATTATCCCAAAGGTCTCTGAGGCTAGCCTCAATTCTTTTCATTCTTTTCTCTCTATTCTGCTCCTCAGCAGTTATTTTTACCATTCCATCTTCCAGCTCACTTATCCATCCCTCTGCCTCAGTTACTCTGCTATTGGTTCCTTCTAGAGTATTTTTCATTTCATAACTGTGTTACTCATCTCTGTTTGCTTCTTATTTTTTCTATGTCCTTGATGATTATATTAATGGTGTCAAATATCTCTTGCATTTTTCCCATTTTATTTTCAAGTCTTCAGAGCTATCATTATTCTGAATTCTCTTTCAGGTAGATTGCTTATTTCCTCTTCGTTTATTTGGTCTTTGAGTTTCTACCTTGTTCTTTCATTTGTACTGTATTTCTGTCTTTTCATCATTTTTTCTAACTTGCTCCACCTGAGGTCAGGCTTTAGGGTTGTATTCCTTCTTCCTTTTGATTTTTGTCCTTGGAGGGAAAGGTTGGTTGAATGGTTTGTGTTGATTTCTTTTTAGGGATGGCTTATGCTTGTGTTCTTTTTTTCCTTCATGCTTTATCTAGCTTCACTTGCTCATAGGGAATCACATGTGGAGGCCTTGCACTAGACACTTCAGACCAGAGTTCCAAGTGGAAATTTGAATTATCTATTTTTTATTGGATCTTTATTGGTTCTAGGAATAATCTGTGCTTAGATCAATTCTTTTTCTTAGTTAAAATTTTGATTATAAAATTTTTGAATTTATTAACTGGTAGACTGATTACCTCTGTTTCATTATTTATTATTTCAGGGTAGTTTCTTGTCTTTTGAGGGTAGTTCTTCTGCCTTACCATTTTACTTAACTCTGTCTCTGAATTTAGGTGTTAAGTTATCCTCTGTGGTCTTGAGGAATGTTTTTACATAGCAGCATTCCCATATAGACTGTTTATGCCTATTGTCTCTGGTATGAGGGCTGAACTTGATGTAGATGCCAGACACATTTTTCCTCAGGATGTGCTAGCCATGATCACCTTAACAGGGGGTGCACACGCTGGTGCTGGTGGTTGGTGTTGGTCCTGGCCTGCACAGGACTTAAGGTGGGATTTCCTCTCTGCTCCGTGGTAGACACTGTTGCCTTGTCAGGGGTGGGGTCTACTCCCAGGTTGCTAGAGCAGAATCCCTGGTAGTCAGGCTTGAAATGGCTCTGTTCCTTTTTAAGCGTGTTTCTTGTTGGCAAGCCAGTACCCACGTACTCCTCACAGTGGAGTCCAGGCTTTTACAGCCTTTCTCTTTGTCCCACTGGTTCACCAAGCAGCCAAGGGGGGCTTGCCTCCTCTACAGAGGACCCCAGAACTATGATTCCCAGCCTGTGGCTCCACCTGCTTACCTCCCAGGGTGAGTGTCTACACTCCTTCCCTCTTCCTCTTAGGTCCTTTCTAGGGGCAGAGGTCTCAGCTCAGTGTTTCTCCCCATCCTACCCAATTACATGAGAATCTTTCTTGCAGCCTTGGTTGTATATTTGTTCTGCCAGTTTCCAGTTTGTTTTCAGTGAGAATGTTTCTACATGTAGATGTATTTTTCATGTGCTTTTAGGAGTAGGTGAACTTCACATCCTTTTACTCCACCTCCTTAATCCCCCTTTCCAATGCAACATTTGAAAACAACATAAAAAACTGTTTCTTACTCAAAAGTTAAATACCAAGGATTGAAAGTGAAAAAAAAATAAGTCTTTATAATGGTTTACTGTAGGGAGGGGAAGAAGCCTTTCAGGTATTCTAAAAAGGTGAAAAAGTATTCTGAGGTTTCACTACAATATATTCCTTGAAAAATTTGGCAACTATATTGCAAACAGAAAATTAATGAAAATGTAGTGTTAAATATGCAAAGCAACATGCTAAACCTTTCAAACTGCATTTACTTCAAGGAAAGCATATTAGTCTTTCTTCATCTTTGATTTTTTTACATGACCAAACTTCTCTAAGTCTCACCTCCTAAGAATTAGCTTCAGGGAAGGGTGTGGAGAAAGACCATGTGCAACCGTATAAAAACAGCTCATTTTTAAACTGCTGCCAGACATACATGTTTTATGAGTTAGACCTTAGATAATCCTTTGATTAAGAAGTTTCTTGATTCTAAATGCACAATGCTGCCAGCAAGAAGGGCCTTAAGTTCCAAATATATCAATTTCTTTCTTTCAGATTATAATCAACAGTTAGTCTCTTTTCAAAGTTACAATTCTCTTCTACCTTAAAATTTTTCAGAGAAAGGAAGAATCCAATTTAAATGAATCAACAATTTTATTCCATTAATCCATACCAATCTCAACAACCATTCACTCAATGAGTGACTCCAGTGTGTCAGGCATTACGGAAGATGCAAAGATGAATATAAATATGAACAGCTTGACATAAAGCAGGATGTTAACAGGATGTCAGACAACAAAAGCAACTGTTTAAAAACTTAGCAAACTTAGGAAAGCCATATGGAAGAGGTAGTATTTGAACATAGGCCTTGAAGGGTGGGGAGGATTCTAACAAGGAGTTATAGGAGATAAACCATTCAAAACAATGGAGATGGCATGAGCAAAGAAAAAGTACCAAGTCATATATGAAGAAATAAAAATTTGAGGGACAGTCTGGTTCCTTTAGGTGAAAAGTAGTAAATTAATGGAGAATGAGTTGGAAACAAATCATAGCATATCGTAATAACTATTTGTACTTTCCTAAAAAGTAAATGACTAAATCCTTACTTCAAAGATACCAATCTGACTGAATCAGAAAAATGAAAAGGAAGTGAATCAATGTGAAATCAACATGAAAGAAAACTTATGAGTCTAGTCTATTAAATAAGTCTAATGACATAATGAAAACTGAACAAAGCTGCAAAGACGAAACCATGCAGTAAGAGGTGAAAAAAAACGTGATGGTAGAACCAATGAAACGTGGCAAACAGTTGACAATAGAGGACAACAGAAAGGGAGAAGTCAAGGTAAATTTAAGAAAATAAGAGTAAGTGAACAGAAAAATGACTGTGCTACTAAAAGAAACAGAGAAATCAATTTCCAGCCATAGTTAACACTGATAA
Source organism: Madoqua kirkii (assembly GCA_006408675.1). Lineage (NCBI taxonomy): Eukaryota > Metazoa > Chordata > Mammalia > Artiodactyla > Bovidae > Madoqua > Madoqua kirkii. The sequence continues at coordinate 10,822 of SJYC01071694.1, forward strand.
ATCCCAGATTGGTCATTTGGATTTGAAGGACAGAGTGGAAGTATGCAGTGTATTGTTATAAATATGAGACTGGAAACAGAAAAAGATCAGGGACAAACTTGGGTCATGTCTAAATTTAGAAGAAGGAAAAATAAACACACTAAAGACAAAACCAACATAAAGAGAAAAGGAAAGGGTAGACGTAGTATTATATACACCAAAGATAGGGTATCATCACTGCCTAATGTCTCAAGGGGAAGGTGAGAACTGAGAAAAAGTTTATAAAATTTCAAGTTAGATTGCTTTGATTCACCTCCCAGAGAGTATGTGTTCAGCAGTCAGATTTTAAGAAGTTAAGAAGTGAGTGACTTATGAAGACACAGACGTTCATAGTGTAGAATGCTCTTTGCAAAGTTGAAGAAAAAACAGAGAATGATAACTTGGTGGGAGTAAAAATCAAACCAAGAACTTCTCATTTTACAGATATGAGAAGTCAGGGGAAAAAAATGAATTTTAAAAATTACACTCTAAATATCTAAATCAGGATATTTCAAGTAGTAACAATTTGCTTCTGTTATGGACTGAATGTCTGTATCACCCCCACAAAATTCATATGCTGAGTCCTAACCCTCAACATGACAGGATTTGGAGATGAATGAGTCCTCTGAGGAGGAATTAGGATTAAGTTCTCTGGTGGCTCAGAGGTTAAAGCGTCTGCCTGCAATGCAGGAGACCTAAGTTCAATCCCTGTTTGAAGAAAAAACAGAGAATGATAACTTGGTGGGAGTAAAAATCAAACCAAGAACTTCTCATTTTACAGATATGAGAAGTCAGGGGAAAAAAATGAATTTTAAAAATTACACTCTAAATATCTAAATCAGGATATTTCAAGTAGTAACAATTTGCTTCTGTTATGGACTGAATGTCTGTATCACCCCCACAAAATTCATATGCTGAGTCCTAACCCTCAACATGACAGGATTTGGAGATGAATGAGTCCTTTGAGGAGGAATTAGGATTAAGTTCTCTGGTGGCTCAGAGGTTAAAGCGTCTGCCTGCAATGCAGGAGACCTAAGTTCAATCCCTGGCTTGGGAAGATCCCCTGGAGAAGGAAATGGCAACCCACTCCAGTACTCTTGCCTGGAGACTCCCACGGACGGAGGAGCCTGGTGGGCTACAGTCCACGGGGTCGCAAAGAGTCAGACACGACTGAGCGACTTCACTTTCACTTTCAAGATCATTAAGAGTGAGGCTCTCATGCTGGGATTAGTATCCTTACGAGATACCAAAGAGCTTGTTCTCTCTTTCCCCCTCTACACACGCTTGCACCAAGGAAAACACCACGCAAGCACAAAGCAAGATGGTGACCATCTTTAAACCAGGAGAAGAGCTCTCACCAGAACCCGACTAATGCTGGCAGCCTGATCTCACATTTTTAGTCTCCAAACTGAGAAAATAAAACTCTTGTTTAAGTCAAGTCTCTAGTATTTTGCTATAGAAGTCCTAGCGAACTAACACAGATTCAAAACGACATAGCTTATTTTCTTATACATAATATCATCAGCTGAGATCTTTTCAGGACACCAAGACAGAAATTAGGGAGAAATCAGGGAGAAGCTGTAGTCTAACTCAAAATTCCCTTGCTAAATTTCTCACATTCCTCAAACAACACAAAATTTCTCCATTACAATAAGGAAAACATAAAATTAAATATCATTAAAATTGCAGATCAGAAAATATATCTGTATATGGTCAAAAGACTCCAAAATGTTCTGAGAGGAAAATAAGGGGAAAAGGAGCAAATATTGACCCACTGCACTGGGCAGACGCTTAACAAAAACGTGAATACAAAACAAACATTTGATTTCCTCTTAAAATGAGCAAAGTAAATCCATCTCACAAAATGGCTGTAAAAATGGCTAGAAAAATTTAAAATAAATAATTTTTAAGTGAATGATGAGTTATCTGTGTGAAGTATGCAGCTAACAAATTTTATCCCAAGAGAAGATAATCTCAAAAGTTAAAAGTAGGTTTGTTAAGAGATCCTCAGTTCAGTTCAATCACTCAGTCATGTCCGACTCTTTGCGACCTCATGGAGTGCAGCACGCCAGGGCTCCCTGTCCATCACCAACTCTCAGGGTTTATTCAAACTCATGTCCATTGTGTCAGTGATGCCATCCAAACATCCCATCCTCTGTCGTCCCCTTCTCCTCCCACCTTCAATCTTTCCCAGCATCAGGGTCTTTTCAAATGAGTCAGTTCTTTGCATCAGGTGGCCAAAACATTGAAGTTTCAGCTTCAGCATCAGTCCTTACAATGAATATTCAGGACTGATTTCCTTTAGGATGGACTGGTTGGAACTCCTTGTATAAGAGACCCTACACTAAAGCAATGTCATCAGTTGCCCTGATTTTACTCGTCATACTCCAGTATTTCTATACTTTCCAAAACTCTCCAGATACTCCTTTTCACCCATGCTAATTGCACAGAGTCTGAAGAAGTCTATTCACACTGGTGATAAAATATTTGTAATGTCAATGAGATTTAAGTTAGCATGCCAACTCTGTTCTGATCAAGTCGTCCCTCTCCAAAGTGCTTTTTGAGAACTCATGGCTTAGTTCCTTCCAAAAAAGGTATTTCAAGGGTTCTCAAGAAACAAACACAGAGAAGCCACACCTTACTTCCCCATTACCACTTAAAATGTTTCTATTACTACCAAGCCAATGGCATGTCTGAACTAGTGTTAGTATTCCTATCGCTGGTAAGAAAAATATTAGTATACTATTTCTAGCCATGGATTCCTAAATTGTTAGTCTCATCCAAAGCAAACAGCATACATACCACAGATCTAGGAAAATGAGGGGGAGATGAAATTACAACATTGCAAAGGTTACTGGAAAAGAATGGTGCTATAAAGAGAGTGTTCACATTCCTAAGGAGAGAATAAACCATAGGAAGCTCTTTATATAGAACAGAAAGACAGAGTCTCAAGAAATTATGAGGAGCCAAATACTTTGGAAGGAAGAAAAAAACATGAATCTGACATGCCATATGGCATGGTACACATTTCCTGCTGAACTAATGTAAAAGGTTTAAACTGCACAGAAAAAGTACTAGTCACATGAACTCAAGCAAAGAACTATGGGTATGTACCTAACACAGAAGCATCAACTGATTTATAACCAAACACAGGCCTCCTAATACTAAACAGTATCTGATAGTATGTGTTCAAGTGTCTTAAAAGAGAAAGGGGGCATTTTTACATATTTTTTCCTCTCCTGTATTAATCAAGCTAGGAAACAGCTGCACCTGGAGAAACTTCTACTTGATAGATTTTGGCTCTATTGAAGAAGACCTGGTTTTTCTTTGAGGCCAAATTTCGAATCTTCTTAAAAAAGAAAAACTTATAGTCTTTCAAAGATTATTTTAAAAGTCTAGGTTCCAGGCAGTGCTTCTCTTATTCACTTTTCTCAAAACACTAATTAGATGCCAAAACAAGAAAAGAGGGCAGGTAAAATTATGCAAAGGAAAAAGAAAAATATGTCTGAACTATACAAACAGGGTTTATGTTATCTTTGGAAGACAGAATACAGCCTGGAAATATTACTGTTTCAAGCATCTGCTGCAAGACTTGAACATTCAGGTTAAACCTGCTCTTTGTGGAGATTATTTTTTAGAGGTGCCATTTTAAAATTTTCCCATTCAGAATAAGCTTTAGGGAGACTTATGAAAGGCAGAGACATTCTTCATCTACAAAAATATAACAACTTAAGTTATTTTTGCTGTTATAGATACATTATACAAGAACAGCACTTCCAGATGATGAGGCAATTAAAAAGAAACAAACAATAAAAAATAAAATAAAAATTCTGAAGAGCTGCTAACACATCTAAACTACATTGGGACTAGACTGAGAGAAGACTGGTAGGGATGATGAAATTCCACATGATCCAAACTCTGCCAATGGGACATGGGAAGAAAATGCCAAGAATCCAAAGCTCATTCATGTTATTTGGAGAAACTCGACCCAAACATCTTAGAGATCACCTTCCTAACATAAACAAGATGAAAGAGAAGATGGGCAGTGTACCTGTTCTTCCTCTATAATGTTAGTTTCTAGCAATCTTAAGCTTCCACATCACAGCCACATTAAAACCCCAGGCTCCCTTTCCCTGCAGGAGATCATGCCATGCAGAGCAGACACAAGACTGCAGTTAAAAAAAGAAAAATGAAACAGCATGAAGCAAGCTCCAAAGGTGCAAGGCTGAATCGGCTACATTAGCTTACCATATATCTCGGATCTACTCTCCTCTGAACTAGACTTTGTCTTCTTGGAGGAGCTGTCTGCACAGAGTGGGAGAAAAGGAGAGAGATATAGAAAATATGGAGACCAAATGTAAGGGGGAAAATTCATGGGGGGAAAAAAAAAAGAATGAATCATGATCAAGTTAAATCGTGCAAACACAAAGTATGAACATCACAGGTGACAGCCCTTAGAATAGTCACGAACAGCACAGGTAATGACATTTTAGATTTGTTGAAGAAAAGACAGTGCAATAAAAATATATGTTCAAACAAAACAACACATGAGAATTCTACAAAGTATATTATTTGACAATTGTAGAGATGACAAAAGCACTAAAAGCTGTAGTAATCTCATTGTGAAACACTGGGTTCCACTCTGCTAATCTGTCTTTGCAAATGGGCACATCACAGATGAACAATACAAAGTAAGTCAATCTAATAAGACTTCAATGGCTTCGATGAGTGTAAGACAGAAACTTTGTGACCCTAGTTATCAAGACAAAACTAATCAATAAATGCAAGCCTTGGAGTCCTATGACATCAAAATGAGGTGTCAAAAACAAAGATTTATTTCTTAATAGAGATCCATAAGTTACATATTACATACTCCCACCACCAAAGCCTCCTAAATTGATGACCAGGATTTCATTTTTAACCTACCACCCAAGGTTCAGTAGCTGTTCACTTCCCATTCTTCCCTTACCAGGTAATATGTTTTTAATATGTTTTTCAAAGTGCACTAGCGGTTTATACTCAACTATGAAACATCTTGGATACAAAAAACACTCTATTAAAAATGTTATTTCTAAGTGAAAATACCTAAAAATAGATATATTATATTTATGTATCTGAGACCTTGCTATCTACTTACTTTATCTTTTGCCATGGGAATGTCTAAGTGAATAAAACAGTATATGCACAGAGAATAAATTTCAAATGATCAAATAATTTTTATAAATTAAATACTGAGTGAGTTTACAAGGGAAAACCAAAGCCTATAAATTACAAGAAGGGTTCAACCTATATACAAAATTAGGAATAGTCACAAGTACACTAGCATGAAAATTATAGGAAATATCAACACTACTGAAGTTGAAAGAGCTCTGAGTTTAGAATACTTTTTGAAGAAAAAGGGATTTCTATTCATCTACTTACTCTAAAGTGAGACAATCAT
>SJYC01071695.1:0-13748 GCA_006408675.1 Madoqua kirkii
TAGATTTTACCTCCAGCCAGCCTGATAAAACATATTTGGAAGATATTGGAGAAATGTGAATGTACTCACAGCTCAAGGGTTTAAGATCTTGGAGATGTGTATAAGAGACAGTTTCTATTCATCTACTTACTCTAAAGTGAGACAATCATTAATTTTGAATTATTTTATTTAATTCTCCAATTTACTGTGATCACATCTGAATTTTTAATTGACTACAGAATATGTAGTTGTTATAGCCTTGATTACAATGTTGGTTTCATAAACATACTACTGTTCATTCCTAGGATTTACCTTGCTACTAAGTCCTTGGTCTGACCAAAATTTCCAATTATGATATAACTATTTCTATTATCATTTTTAAAAATATAACACAGTCTGCACGATACTTCCACAGTAGAATCCATAGTGTTGAATGAAAGTTAAAAATGCCTGTATTCCTTCTGAGTGCAAAGGTTTCATATTATGTAACTGAAGAGGAAGGACGGTCTTAAATAGATCAAACAGCTACTCCTGGGTGTTTCAGGCAGTCATGTAGCTGAAGGGATATTATTCGAAACTTCACCAGTCTCAGTATTCTTTGGCAGAACAAAGTGTGTTACCTGTGGGGTCAAAATCATGTGATGTACTGCGCTCAACTTTCTGCTTCTTATCTGTTGGTGACTCTCGGTTCAAAATACTTCCATGCCTAAGTTAAATAAAAGCAATTAAATATTTACTATAAAAAAGAAATCACTGTAACAAAAACAATTTAAAAATCCCAAGTGCGTCTTACAAAGAGAAACCAATAAATGAGTTTACCTTAGGTCTCATAAACCTAATTCATATTTTTCAAAATGTTTTAAAATTCAGTCCGTGCTATGTTTAATACAGAGTCTATTTAGCTGGTTATAAAAAGTGCTTTAAAATAGTGAGCAGTATTTACCAATAAGGGCTTCCCTGGTAGCTCAGCTGGTGAAGAATCCACCTGCAACGCAGGAGACTCCAATTCGACTCCTGGGTAGGGAAGACTCCCTGGAGAAGGCATAGGCTACCCATTCCATTATTTTTAAGCTTCCTTGGTGACTCAATCAGTAAAGAATCCGCCTGCAATGTGGGAGACCTAGGTTCAATCCCTGGGTTGGGAAGATCCCCTGGAGGAAGACTACTAGAGTAGTCTCGTCTGGAGAATCCCATGGACAGAGGAGCCTGGCAGGCAACAGTTCATGGGGTCACAAAGAGGTGGACAAGACTGTGTGACTAAGCACAGCACAGCATTTAGTAATAGTGGTTTTCATGGGTTGATCACTATTATTCAAATTTAACAGATTAAAAAAACAGTAATGAAAAGTAATTAAACATAGTCCCCAACCCTGTGTTTACTATGTCAGGTTCAAAAACACTGTGTAAATACAGCATAGCTGAGAACAGTTAAAAAAAAAAAATTCTTAGGCAAGGCTCTTTTAAAGCCTGCCTACAGTTCGTGCCACAGTCATACTTTTTGCAAGCCCCAGATGACATTAGAATGATTGTTTTTCCTATGCCCTACCATTTTACACTTGATCAGATAATGACTGGGCAGCAAATAAGACCACTACTGTAACACATACATTACTAATTAACTGAAATGCCAAGATGAGCATTGGTACCTTGGCATATGCCATCACTAAAAAATGATAAAAGTATCATAATAATTAGAAATGACATACTACCTACATTTTAAATAATATTTATGACAAGATTAGAGAGAAAAGAGATGCTGAAGAACAAGTACTCAGGAAGAGGCACTTAATCCCAGGAAATGAATAAATATGAAGATACAGATACAGACACAGAAATATCTGGACATTTTGGAGTTTTTTCCTTTACTTTCTTAGGGTAACTAATTCAGTTTGCCCAAGTTCATTAACTAAAGGCAGTTACAGTTACAGTTACCCAAGTTATAAAACACATCAAAACTGGCAATCCATTTACACTCCCCAAGCTACTCACAACTTAAAACAGTCACAAAAGGTTTTGAAATTAAATCTCTTCATAGGGAGTGACCTTAAGTATCAATTTGAACAAACTTTTAAAATGCTTATATTAAAAACATTAGAAATGTTATCAAAATAATGCCATCTTCCAGAAAAAATATGCAACACCTGTTATATTTCAAACTTGTAAAACATTTTGAAATTTTAAACTACTTAAATCCACATTTTCTAAAACCACAAAAATACACCATAATTTCAAAGGAACACTTCTAAGTAACACTGAACCTAAATATATTAAGTGCAACTGAACAACTTACCTTATAGGTTTTTTGAGGGGAAACCTGAAACAAAGAAAAAGCAAAAAGATTAGATGTAGTTATTTCACTTGTAAGATTAAGTTTATTAATTCTATAAAACCAGAATAAGGGATTTAAATCTTGTACTAACTTTTTCAAGGCAAGATTCACCAAACAAGTGGAGCTGGATACATTTTTTAATGTCTTAACTACTTTATTAAATCTTAAATTGCAGGTGTATTTACCATCAGCTGTCCCTCAGTATGGGTTCTCTTTTTAAAAATCCACATAATAATAGCAATAGCTGCATTTATTGAGGGCTTAGTAGATGCTAAGCACTATTCTAAACTGTTCACATATAATATTTTTTAATTCTAAAAATATCTATGAAGATATTATTTCTATTTTACAGACTTAGAAAATGGAAGCTAGAAAAATGTCACCACTATAAATATTATAAATACTATATTTACTTTTCGTGGAAAGAAAGTTCCTTCGTCACCTTTCCCCATCCAAAATATCTGGGTCCTGATTACTGCTCTATTGGTCTGTGTCTAACCTTTGGTCATGATCAAACCAAGATCTTTAACTATTTACGTTTAACAAAAATATTCCCCATTCAATTATTTCTGTAATAACAGAAATCTAGAAAAAACTACCATTGAAGTACTATCAGTTAGTACAAACAAGTTCCAAAAGCACAAAACAAAGGGTACTTTAACATTTTTTTCAATTCTGTAACAAAAAGAACTACAGCCTTTCCTCCTGGTTGTCTTTTTAAAAGAATATTTCTGGAGGCTTCCTGATAAGAATTTGACGCTATACATAAACACTAACCTAAGTCTAAAGGAATGTTCTCAAACTTCCATTCTTCTTCTTATTTCTGTCATTTATATAATTATCTCAACCTATACTATTTCATGTAAAGGTTCTTTAGGTAATAAGAACAGGGTTTATTAAGAATATCAGTAATTTTTTTTTAAAGACTATTAGTAAGGGTTGTTGTTTAGTTGCTAAGTTGTGTCCGACTCTTTTTGTGACTCCATGTACTGTAGCCCACTAGGCTCTTCTGTTCATGGGATTTCCCAGGCAAGAATACTGGAATGGATTGCCATTTCCTTCTCCAGGGGATCTTCCTCACCCAGGGACAGAACCTGTGTCTCCTGCATTGCAGGTAGATTCGTAGTGATTGAGCCACCAGGGAAGCACATTATTAAGGGTAAGAAGAAATGAACATAAAACAATGATACTTGACTATTTTATTTGGCATGGAGGTAGTTTAGCTTAAAAAGAAAACTTAGTCTAAATATAACTTTAATTATAATTCCCTTTAATTCTTGTATAAATTAAAATTGATCTAAAGAAAAAGAGACTCTAAAAACTTCCCTAATAAGTTACAGAATATTAACTTACAACCTTGGTAGGCGTGACAAGAAATAGAGGTTCTGGACTAAGAGAGAGGACACTGCTCTGAAGAATATATTGACTACAAAAGATTATAAAATCTTCAGAAATAAGCGTTCCTAAGTAGTCCATCCTTACTTGCTGGAGGAGGTAGGAGGGAATGGGATTTAGATTGAAAAAATTGCAAAAGCCATCACAATACTGTAAAGTAATTATCCTCCAATTAAAATAAATTTTAAAAAAAAGATGAACATAAAAGTTGGCAGTAAAGAATTCCCAACTGAATTTCTGCAAAGGATAATACCTGCAGTTAGCAACCTTAGCCACTTGGCCTGACAACCATTATATTAAAAACTACTATCCCAGAACAATGCCGCCTGCGTCAGAAACTGCATCATCCAGGGAGATTCTGGTAAAGAAACCGGAAGTTCCCAGACTACTGATTGTAAACCAGTTTCCTGAGCTATTTTCTCTTACAAGGGAATGGAAAGGAAAGGAAAGGAAAGAGAACAAAAATGAAACAAGAAGGGCTACCTCACAGTACAACTTCCTTATTGCACTTCACTTACCACAGTCCCCAAGTACAAAGAAATTTCTCAAGAAAACCTTTACATCACAATACTTTTTCTCTAATCACCAAATTCCACTTTAAAAGATGTGGTAAAACAAACAAATATACATGTACATATGCATGTGATGTTGTATATGCATGTAAGTAACAAAGTCAAGGGCCTTCTTCCATCAGCTCTAGCTAAGAACATCACCAACAGAAGCCCACGGTTTTGTAAAATCACTACCGCTCCTGGATATTGACATGGAGATGTAATGAGATAGCTAGAAGCAGAAAGCTAGAACCCCAAAGAAAAACTTGGGGCTAGAGTTGTAGATTTGTGTCACCAAGCTACCGATGGTCACTGAATTTAAAACAGCACATAAAGAGAAAACACCAAGGATCAAATCCTGGGGAAAAGAAACCTAGTTTCTGAACAACTGAGAAAGGATGTGAGAGCTGATGGAGATAAAGAAGATAAATCACAATAGGGAAAGGGCTGTCCTAGGGACCAACAAAGAAGAGATACTACTACTAAATGCTAGAGAAAGGTAGGCTAAAGGCTGAGAAGTCACCATATTCTAGGCAACATAGTAGCCCAACACTAGGCTGATAAAACAATTCTGGTGTACAAAAATCCCGTATTTCCAAGTCCCTGTCCATTGTATAGTCCAATCATAAAATTGTTAAAATCTCATCTGGTTAGCTATTTAAGTAGAAACAGCTGTGTGTGAATGCTCACATAACATTAGATGTGGCTAGTTAATCAAATGTGTCTGGATTTTGAAAATATCCTGTTGATGACTTGGACATTTAGCCAACAATGAATATGTTTGTGTTTATTTATATATGTCTATATGTATTTGGCTAGATATATGACAAAGTCAAAGTGCCAATATGAAGAATCGTAACAGATAAACGAAAGGGTTCCCAGGAGTTTGAGCCACTGGGATAAGGCGCCTTGGTTGTTGTTCAGTCCCTAAGTTATATCTTTTTGCGATCCCATGGACTGCAGCTTCCCAGGTGATTTAGTGAGAAAAGAATTCGCCTGCAATGCAGGAGATACAGGAAGACACGAGTTTGATTTCCAGGTCGGGAAGATCCCCTGAAGAAGGGCGTGGCAATTTGCTCCAGTATTCTTGCATGAAGAATCCCATGGACAGAGAATCTGGAGGGTTACAGTCCTGCTACTGCTGCTGCTGCTAAGTCACTCCAGTCGTGTCCGACTCTGTGCGACCCCATAGACGGCAGCCCACCAGGCTCCCCTGTCCCTGGGATTCTCCAGGCAAGAACACTGGAGTGGGTTGCCGTTTCCTTCTCCAATGCGTGAAAGTGAAGTCGCTCAGTCGTGTCTGACCCTCAGCGACCCCATGGACTGCAGCTTTCCAGGCTCCTCCATCCATGGGATTTTCCAGGCAAGAGTACTGGAGTGGGGTGCCATTGAGTCGCAAAGAGTTTGATACAGCTGAAGTGACTTAGCATGCATGCACGCACGGACTGCAGTACACCAGGCTTCCTTGTCCTTCATCATCTCCTGGAGCTTGCTCAAACTCGTGTCCATTGAGTTGGTGATGCCATCTAACCATCTCATCTTCTGTTGTCTAAGCATACTAAGCATACTCGCATGCCAAAAATCCTAACCAAGGGCCTTAAATGTCACAACACATTGACTCACTTGACTCAGGATGCCTTTTCTTTGTTAGTTCTGAGCTCTAGTATTAATGAGGTTACAATATACAGAGACCTCCCCCAATTTTTTATTTGCACACTTCTCCCAATATGTTAAATAGTGTAGAGGGAAATGTTATTCAGTAATTAAACAACCCTAACCTGCAATTAATATATGTATTGGAATAAGACTTTCATTTCTTAGCCAGGTTTAATGATTCTATGATACATATATACATATACATGATGTCATAACTGTTTTTAAGATTGAAAAACTCAGGGCTTCCCTGGTGGCTCAGTGGTAAAGAATCTGCCTGCCAGTGCAGAGGACACGGGTTCGACTGCTGGTCTGAGAAGATCCCACATGCAACTAAGGCCATGTGCCACAAGTACTGAGCCTGTCCTCTGCAACCAGAGAAGCCACGATGATGAGAAGTCCGTGCACCTCAGCAAAGAATAGTCCCTGCTCTCCACAACTAGAGAAAAGCGCACACATCAACAAAGACCCAGTGCAGACAAAAATAAACAAATTTTTTAAAAAAGAGAGATCTTAAAAGCTTTAAGACCATTACAGAGATTTTCTTCCGGATTAAAAAAAACTGCAAAGTGATGAAGTGATGTTATGACATATTTGCTTGTAATAAATAGCCTACTAGAAATCATATTTTCCTTTTATTGATTTTGGTGAGACAAAAGCTAGCCTTTGGATACCACTCCAGTGAGAAGCATTCTGAAAGAAGAAATGGGGATATCACAGGCAAACCTTAATTCCTATTCTGTTTCCTCCAAGATATTAGATTTTTCTCCCCTGGGTTGAGTTATGATGAGGGATTTGAGATCTGGATGGTTCTTAATAATGGATGAGCAAAATGAAGGGGAGGAAGTTAAGGAATTTCACCTACATTGGAGAGTGGTCAAGCTTTTATTAACATTCAAACAATGTTAGCTACTAAATTTAGAATTCTCAAAAATTCCATTGTAACATACATCCTGACTTTAGTAATATTAAAATGCAAGAGAAAAATCACTTCAGTGAGTAAAGTTACTAGACAAAGAATTCTGCAAAACAGGTTAACAATTAAGATAATTCTTAGGCTCAACTCCTCATAAAATAATGGTAAACATCCGTGCAAAAAACAGACGATTCCAGTATTGTTACAGGACTGTCACCGTTCAGTCTCTAAGTCATCGCCAACTCTTGGCGACCCCATGCACCGCAGCACACCAGGTTCCCCAGTCCTTCACTACCTCCCAGAGCTGCTCAAACTCATGTCCATTGAGTCGGTGATGCTATCTAACTTCAGTTGCCCCCTTTTCCTCCTGCCCTCAATCTTTCCCAGCATCAAGGTCTTTTCCAATGAGACGGCTCTTCATATCAGGTGGCCAAAGTATTGTTACAGTACAGTCAATGAGAATTACATGTGATCTCAACACCTTAGGTTCAAGGACTCCTCAGAAAAAACACAAGGTTCATATTTTGGTTTTACAATGAAAAGATATTTGAACTTGGGCAAGTTGCTTAACCTCGCTAAGAATCATTTGTAGAACAGTGATAATACTAATACCAAACTCACCACTTAGTTTTGAGGAGTAAATCATAAAATGAGAAGCATTAAATAAGAAGCACTGCTTTGAGCATATTAAGCATTTAATTACTAGTAGCTATTAGGAAGAACTAGTGACATTACTGGAGAAGGTGATGGCACCCACTCCAGTACTTTTGCCTGGAAAATCCCATGAATGGAGAAGCCTGGTGGGCTACAGTCCATGGGGTCGCTGAGAGTTGGACACGACTCGGTGACTTCACTTTCACTTTTCACTTTCATGCATTGGAGAAGGAAATAGCAACCCACTCCAGTGTTCTTGCCTGGAGAATCCCAGGGACAGCGGAGCCTGGTGGGCTGCCATCTATGGGGTCGCACAGAGTCGGACATGACTGGAGTGACTTAGCAGCAGCAGCAGCAGCAGTGACATTACTGTCATTCAGGTATGACCAAAATCAAATCCTTTATGATTATACAGTGGTGGTGACAAATAGATTCAAGGGATTAGATCTGATAGACAGAGTGCCTGAATATGGACAGATGTTTGTAATACTGTACAGGAGGCAGTAATAAAAAAATCCCCAAGAAAATAAAATGCAAAAAGGCAGCATGGTGGGCTGAGGAGGCCTTACAAATAGCTGTGAAGAAAAGAGAAGACAAAGGCAAAGGAAAACAGGAAAGATATACCATCTGAATGCAGAGTTTCAGAGAAGAGCAAGGAGAGATGAGAAAGCCTTTCTGAGTGAACAATGCAATGAAACAGAGGAAAACAATAGAATGGCAAAGACTAGGGATCTCTCATAGAAACTTAGATACCTAGGGAACATTTCATGCAAAGATAGGTACAAAAAAGGACAGGAACGGTATAGACCTGACAGAAGCAGAAGATATTAAGAAGAGGTGGCAAGAATACACAGAAGAATTATACAAAAAAGATCTTAATGACTCGGATAACCACGATGGTGTGATCACTCACCTAGAACCAGACATCCTGGAATGTGAAGTCAAGTGGGCTTTAGGAAGCATCACTATGAACAAAGCTAGTGGAGGTGATGGAATTCTAGCTGAGCTAATTCAAATTCTAAAAGATGATGCTGTGAAAGTGCTGCCCTCAATATGCCAGAAAATTAGGAAAACTTCAGCAGTGGCCATTGTACTGCAAAAATGTCAGTTTTCATTCCAATCCCAAGAAGGGCAATGCCAAAGAATGTTCAAACTACCACACAATTGCACTCATTTCAAATGCTAGCAAAGTAATGCGCAAAACCCTTCAAGCTAGACTTCAACAGTCTGTGAATCAAGAACTCGCTAAAGTAAAAGCTAAATTTAGAAAGCAGAAGAACCAAAGATCAAATTGCCAACATCCATTAGATCATCAAAAAAGCCTGAGTATTCTAGAAAAACATCTACTTCTGCTTCATTGACTATGTTAAAGCCTTTGACTGTGTAGATCACAGCAAACTATAGAAAATTCTTAAAGAGATGAGAATACCAGACCATCTTATCTGCCTCCTGCAAAACCTGTACGCAGGTCAAGAAGCAACAGTTAGATCTGGACATGGAACAATGAACTGGTTCAAAATTGGACAAGGAGTATGTCAAGGCTGTATACTGTCAACATTATTTAACTTATATGCAGAAGTATATTAGTCACTCAGTCATGTCCAATTCTTTGTAACCCCATGGACTGTAGCCTGCTAGGCTCCATCCATGGGATTGTTCCAGGCAAGAATACTGGAGTGGGTTACCATTTCTTTCTCCAGGGGATCTTCCTGACCCAGGGATTGAACTCAGGTCTCCTGAATTACAGGTGAATCCTTTACTATATGAGCCACTGGGGAACATACAGAGTACACCACCTGAAATGCTGGGGTGGATGAATCACAACCTAGAATCAAGACTGTGGTGAGAAATATCAATGACCTCAGATATGCAGATGATACCATCCTAATGACAGAAAGCAAAGAGGAACTAAAGAGCCTGTTGATGAAGGTGACAGATGAGAATGAAAAAGTTGGCTTAAAATTCAATATTCACAAAACTAAGATCATGGCATCTGGTCCCATCATTTCATGGCAAATAGATGGGGAAATACTGGAAACAGTGACAGACTTTATTTTCTTAGGCTCCAAAATCACTGTGGATGGTGACTGCAGCCATGAAATTAAAAGACACTTGCTCCTTGGAAGAAAAGCAATGACAAACCTAGACAGCATATTTAAAACAGACATTACTTTGTCTACAAACACCTGTATAGACAAAGCTATTATTTTTCCAATAGTCATGTACGGATATGAGAGCTGGACAATAAAAAAGGCTGAGCACTGCAAAACTGATGCCTTCAAACTGTGGTGCTGAGGAAGACTTCTGAGAGTCCTTTGGACAGCAAGGAGATCAAACCAGTCAATTCTAAAGGAAATCAATCCTGAATATGCATTGGAAGGACTGATGTTGAAGCTGAAGCTCTAATACTTTAGCTACTGATGCAAAGAGCCAACTCATTGGAAAAGACTCTTTGGATTAGACCCATTGGATTCTGGGAATGACTGAAAGCAAGAGGAGAACGGGATGACAGAGGATGAGACGGTTGGCTGGCATCACAGACTCAAGGTACATGAGCTTGAACATGAGATGGTGAAGGACAGGGAAGCCTTGTGTGCTGCAGTCCATGGGGTCGCAAAGAGTTGGACACGACTGAGTGAGCAACAATAATCAGGAAGAACAAATATAAATTCTGAATTTTAGTGGCACAACTTCAAATTTAATAGAAGAGAAAAATAAAGACTAACATTATTCAAATAGCTTTTTAGCTCAGTAAAGTCCATAGAAATGCATAGTTCAAAGCCTATGATGAAACTATAAACTTAACTTGCCATGTCATATTATATAAAATTAATGTCAATACTTTACCAATGTCAATAAGTTACCAAATTTCCTAGTTGCTACAGGGTAAGAAAAAAATCAGATTATAACCAAAACTTTTAATTCTGGCAAGTAAGAGCAGTGATTTTTTTAAAAACAAAGTGAAATTATGTTGACTTTATTTGCCATTTAGTAAAGAGTCCAGCATTTCATCATCTCCTTTAAAATACCAAGAATGATTAAGGTAGTCTGTGTCCTGGATGTAAACTGAGTTTTTCATTTATCTATTTCTAAAAACTAATTTAAATAAGCTGAAGCAAAGCACTTAATTTTGAAAGTACTCAACATGAATATGAACAAGTTAGCTCAAGTTATTATCTCATTTTTCACAAAATAATAAACGAAGACAGCTATAAGGACGTTTGCCTACAATACACAGTACCAAAAAGCATGTGATTCAAAGCACAGTACCGACGTCAGCCGACTATCAACTGAATCTTTACGTCTCTGGACAGCAAGACACACAGAACCAAAGCAGTAAACAACCACCACCACTTCCCTCCCACCAAAAAAAGAGAAAAAACCAGAATACCAGTCATAAATCTTTTTGCCACCTATAATTTATAACTGGTCAAGCTCAGAGTTGCTGAAAGAACTAAAAATTTTGGTTCTAGACAAAAAGAGTCTGAACATTATCCACCAGTGTGCTTTTTTGTTAGCACACAGATCCAAAGCATGAAAAGTTTAGCAGAGCTGGCAATAAAACAATAATTAGTTCTATCAGAAAGACTCTAAAGCAGAAGCTACGGCTGACAGGATGAGTCATGGAGAATTTTTCATGGTGTTATTAGTTTTAAACTTCTGGACCTTTCAATACAAACCACAGAATGACAAGGAACAAGAAGCTGAGCTCGGTGTAGATCCAAAAATGATTCACTAGAATGTAATGTAAGATCTCAAATTAACTTTTTAAACATAGCTTAGTATACTGCCACTTTTACTGAAGAATTTCAAACATAAAACAGATGCTAAGTAAATGTCTCTTGTTTTTGTGGACATACTTTGACAAGTCAAATAGTTAATTCTAAATTATTTTAATTCTGTCAGTAATATCATACATTTAATATTGGTTGCTTCTAGACTGGGAAAAGTAAGTCATAAGAGAAAATAACAGCTTATCAAACTTGCATCTCTTTATTGATAATCTGGAACATTATCACTATCATGAGTATCACTATTAACTTACAGTGTCTTTTTAACACTTCAAATTAACAAAAAAAAAAAAAAAGTTAAAAAAAATCTGAAAAAAGTCTGAGACCTTCAAACAACTTAAGTATTCTCATACCATTCAACACCAATCAAAACATCAAACACATAAAACAAAAATCAGCAAGAAACTGGACTCTACAGAATAATCCCAGGACTTATAGGGTCAAAGCATGATTTTCTTTAGACAGGGTTGTTTGTGGTCAATTGCAAAGTCGTCATGCCTGACTTTTGCGACCCCATGGACTGCAGCATGCCAAGCTACTCTGTCCTTCACTATTTCCTAAAGTTTGCCCAAACTCACGTCCACTGAGTTGGTGATCCTATCTAATCATCTCATCCTCTGTTGTCCCCTTCTCCTGCCTTCAATCTTTCCCAGCATCAGGGTCTTTTCCAATGAACTGGCTCTTTGCATCAAGTGGCCAAAGTACTAGAGCTTCAGCCTTAGCATCAGTTCTTCCAACAAATATTCAGGGTTGATTTCCTTTAGGATTGACTGGTTTGATCTCCTTGCTGTCCAAGGGACTCTCAAGAGTCTTTTCCAGCACCACAACTCAAAAGCATCAATTCTTTGGCACTCAGCCTTCTTTCTGTCCAATTCTCACATCTACACATGACTACTGGAAAAGCCACAGCTTTGACTATATGGATCTTTGTCAGCAAAGTAATGTCTCTGCTTTTTAATATGCTGTCTAGTTTGTCATAGCTTTCCTCCCAAGGAGTAAGCATCTTTTAATTTCATGGCTGCAATCACCATCTGCAGTGATTTTGAACCCCAAGAAAATAAAATCTGTCACTGCTTCCAATATTTCCCCTTATATTATAGATAGAAATTTAAATCTAACCTTGTTTCACAATTCCCTTTCAGGATTTGTGACAATAAAAATGAGAGAGAGAGAGAAAGGCCTCTTAACCCAGGATGGGGATGTTTCCCAACAAGAACTTACAGTAACATATACTAATATTAAATGCTCAAATTTTGTAAGCTGCAGTGACAATTATGCAAAATTTGTAGGAATAAGCTTCTTTCTTCAAATTTAGCAAAAGATATAATTGTGCTTCTGAAAGAGTAGAAATCCTTAGTTGTTAGCTTTTTACCTTTTGCACTGAGGTGCCACTGAGATACTTAGACAATTTAATAAAATATAAAATAGCTTGTCAATATTTTTTCTATTCTATAAAAAATTATTTTCTATTACATAAAAATTTAAATTATTATATATCACTTAAAAATAGCATTGTATATAGCCAGGATTATCAATTAAACAAGAAAACAAATTATAATGATTTCTCTTAAGTGCTCTTAAATACTTATCAAATGTCAACACAACAGCAATAGGATTTCATTTCTAAAATCTTGGGAGAGGAAAAACCATCAAAACTACATTAACTCCCAAATCAAAGAATATTATTCTTCTTGATCTCTGCTTACCTTCAGGTGCTGGCACACAGTGTGTACTCATTCCTTGACTACAAGAAGCCTAATCACTGCCAGAGCTATATTTAACCAAGTAATGCCCCAAAATCACAGGACAAGAAAATATACCGAATAAGAAAAGTATATATTTAGTTCCCACATACAATAAAAATGTTCACAATTTCCTTGATCTAAACCAACACAGGTCTATTTCTTTTGAGGAAATTAAAATCTTATACACTTTCTGTGAAGAACTTTAAAGGAATAAGGGCTGAGCATACTCTATGTTTTCCACTTACAATTTTAAAAATTTATGTAAATAATGCATTATGGGTAAGAATTTTGATTACCTATCCTTATGTTTAAGTCATATTCCTTAGCTGGTGAGATATTTCCATAAATAATGAAAATTTTAAGGCCATATAAATATAAAACATAGGTAAAGATAAGACTACAAAACAAACTGATGGACAGCCAGTTTCATTACAATTAAATTTTCTATATAACACACCTTCCACATCCATAAAAATGTTTTATTTTCTTCTGAGGAAATTAATTTTCATTGAAAATACCTTTATTTGATATGTATACAATGAATGCCCTGATGAAAACTTTGGTTTTAAAACTAGGGAGATTTCTCTTCGTAAATGCTTTGGTTTTGCAATCAAATAATAACAACTCAATTTCTCTTAGCTATCCACTTAAGTTTATGGTAAAACCACACTTTCTGCTGCCAAACCTGAAAACTCCAAACTTTCAAACTACTGCCAAAAAAAAAAAAAAAAACCC